>VVAS01112770.1:0-15015 GCA_015103295.1 Ptychochromis oligacanthus | reverse complement strand
GTGTGACAGAAGCTGGGTCAGGCTGTTTCGTGCCCAGTATGAACCACCTCTCTTCTGGATCATCTTCATCCTCGGTGCTGTGGGTAACCTGATGGTGGTTTGGATCTACACCACTGTGCGCAACCGCCTGAAAACAATGACCGATGTGTACCTGCTAAATCTGGCTGTGGCTGACCTCCTCTTCCTGTGCATGCTGCCCTTCTGGGCCGTCGATGCCATGAAAGGCTGGGATTTCGGCATCACTCTCTGCAAAATAGTGTCTGCTGTCTATAAGATCAACTTCTTCAGCAGCATGTTCCTTCTCACCTGCATTAGTGTGGACCGCTACATTGCTATCGTTCAAGTTACTAAAGCCCATAATCTAAAGAAAAAGAGGCTGTTCTACAGCAAACTTGCTTGCCTTGGTGTCTGGTTTGTCTCCGCTCTCCTAGCACTGCCTGAGTTTATCTTCGCCCAGGTGAAGAAGACCTCAGGGGAGCAGTCATTTTGTGTTATGGTCTACTGGAACAACGCATACAACCGTACAAAGATCCTGGTGCTGTCCCTGCAGATTTGCATGGGCTTCTGCCTTCCTCTACTGGTTATGTTCTTTTGTTATTCTGTCATCATTCGCACACTTATGCAGGCCAAGAGCTTTGAAAAACACAAGGCCCTACGTGTCATCTTTGCTGTGGTGTTTGTGTTTGTCCTCTCTCAACTGCCTTACAATAGCCTGCTGATTATGGAAGCCACACAGGCAGCTAATATGACATACACAGAATGTGAAACTATAATTGGTTTTGATATAGCTGGACAGATTGCCAAAAGCCTGGCATATACCCATGCCTGCCTCAACCCATTCTTGTATGTCTTCATCGGAGTTCGGTTCAGACAAGACCTCCAAAGGATTGTGAAGATGTGCATCGGAGGTGTCAGCAGTGGAGGGCTCAGTAAAATGCAGGCAGTTCCCAAACGCCCCTCTGTCATGTCAGACACTGATACTACCCCTGCCCTTTCCATATAACTGCCCATTTTCCTAGAATCCTAAACCTGACATCTGAGCCTCATTCATCATGTTTTTCCACTATGTTCCTCATGCATTATTTGCTACTAGCAGAATCAACAATGGCATTTACAACCTTGAAAGCAAAATATATCATTAGAGTTTACATTCATTACAGTCACATTCTGAGAGTCACAGGAACATTTTTGTTTCTGAAATTATGAAATTCTGTAAAAACTGTACATTACTGTAAATACTTTGTTTGTTTGTTTTTTTTTACATTTGTTCCATCATGTATTTTGTTGTGTGCTGCTTTAAATGGTCACTTTTGACTTTCAGGTATTAAACATCCATTAAAAAAAGGAAGAAAATATAATACTCCAGTTTATGTCACTTACATTCTGTCCTTCACAGCACAAAAACAAACAGCATGAAGATGCAACAGTAGGTTCAATTGCCCCTGAATGTAGGACTAAGCGATGAGATCAGCAGTTTATGTCTGGGAAAGTATTTGAGTGCTTTCACTAGTATAACGTATTTAGTGTGGTGGGAAACACGCGTGAATGTGGCTAGTTCAGTCCACAATGTTTTCGATCTGAGTAGACATCCTCTTATTAAAAGTCTGTGCCATCCTGTATGCTGACACTGTTTTTTGGTTGAACATTGTTTGGCTATGACTTGGCAGTTTCACAGTGAAAGCTAACGTTGCTCATTCATACTGGCATGAAAGAAGTTTCCCACAGTGGGCTCACAACGGCTGTAGCCCAGACAGGTGACAGACAGACATATAGGCATGTGTCACAGCTTAAAAAAACGTTCCAATTCAGCTGCGGCTCTACAGAGGATGCAGAGGATAACAGTTCAGCAGGCTGCACTAAATACATGGATACATAGTTTTTTAATGAAAGCAGCACATGTGCATGAAATTCAACGTCAATCCCCACAGAGGAGAAATTGTTTTTAACTTATGAGCTGTTGGCTTTGTTTTATATTGTTGTGGATGATGGGCTCTGAGTCGTTTGTTTTTACAATTCAGCTAGCAGAGTTGGAAATCAGGTTAACCGAAATTAAAATTGATTTTAACCCAATGCAATACAAATTCCATGAAAGACAAAAACAAGAGACAGGTGGAAAAAGCAAAGTATCTGCAAAGTACACCGCAAGGTACCTGTTAGCTGTAGAAAACAAAAATGTGGGGTGTTATTGTGGTCACTGAGGTTGGCCCCAGACAACTGCTGCCTACCTATGTACCTGCTGCATTCAGGTGAGACCACAGACACATTCTTTCATGTGCCGTTCTTTTGTGCCGTTTCTTCATGTCACGACAGGAAACCATCATTCAAGTCAACAACAAAATGTTCCCGCTTAAATGCAGAGGTGAGGCCTCACTACTGATGTCCTCAGTGTCCCTGGCAGATGATTTCAAGGGAGACGAATATTACGCAATATCTGAATGAGCGCACAGCTTTGTTGTAACATGAAGTAGTTTGTTTCAAGCCTTTGAATCCCTTGTATATCTCATGCAGGGTCAAACCCACAGTTTGCCTTGCCAGGAGAGGTGATTTTCAGATGTCTTTTTGCATCAGCGCATTTGTTTCACATCTGTTACTATGAAAAATCACATTGTGCTCTGTTTAGCAAAAAAACAAAACAACTTTGCCTTGTAAATAAACCAGATGCAGAAAATTTTGTTTGACCTAATTAAGGCAACATCTCTCAACATGAGACCACAAACACACACACACACACACACACACACACACACGCACACACCTACCCACCCACTCACACACACACACACACACACACACACACGCACACACACACACACACACACACACACACACACACACACACAGAAACCAAAAATCAAAATCAAAATTAGATGGGCTTAAGTCCCCATATTTTGTTTCCTGTTATTGGTTTGTTTGTATTTCATCTTCACAGCAAATATAGTAAATGTGTTGACAGTATATGCTAATCTCTCCTCACCAGCCACTTTATTAGGTACTCCTTGCTAGTACCAGGTTGGACCCCCTTTTGTCTTCAGAACTGTCTCAGTTCGTCATGGCACAGATTCAGCAAGATGCTGGAAACATTCCTCAGAGATTTTGGTCCATATTGACATGAGAGCATCACTCAGTTGCTGCAGATTTGTCTGCAGAAACTGTGTGATGATGTGAATCTCCTGTTCCACCTAAAAGTTGCTTGAGATCTGGTGACTGTGGAAGCCATTTGAGTACGGTGAGCTCATTGTCATGTTCAAGAAAGCATTTTCAGATTATCTGAGCTTTGTGACATGGTCTGTTATCCTGCTGGAAGCAGACATAAGAATATGGCTACACTGTGGTCATGAAAGGATGGACATAGTCAGCAATAATACCCAGGTAGGCTGTGGTATTTAAACAAGGCTCAGTTAGTACAAAGGGGCCCAAAGTGTGCCAAGAAAATATCCCCCACACCATTACACCACCAGCAACCTAAACCATTGAGACAAGGTAGGATGGATCCATGCTTTCATGCTGTTTACACCAAATTCTGACCATACCATCTGAATGTGGCAGCAAAAATCGAGAGTCATCAGACTAGGCAACATTTTTCCAATCTTCTAGGGTCCAATATCGGTGAGCCCCTGTGAATTGTAGCCCCAGTTTCTTGTTCTTAGTTGACAGGAGTGGCTCCTGGTGTAGTCTTCTGCTGCCAGAGCTCATCTGCTTCAAGGTGCGACGTGTCGTGTGTTCAGAGATGCTCTTCTGCATACCTTGACTGGAACAAGTGGTCTTGTCATTTTCCTCAGACCTCTGGCATCAACAAATAATTTTCTCCCAGAGAACTGCCGCTCACTGAATGTTTCCTCTTTTAGGACCATTCTCTGTAAACCCTAGAGATGGTTCTGTGGGAAAATCCCAGTAGATCAGCAGTTTCTGAAATACCCAGACAAACCCATCTGGCACCAACAACCATGCCACATTCAAAGTCACTTAAATCACCTTTCTTCCCCATTCTGATGCTCAGTTCAGTTCAGCAGGTCGTTTTGAGCATGTCTACTTGCCTGAATGCATTGACTTACTGCCATATGATTGGCCAGTGAGTGTATATAAGGGATTTGCCAGTTTTTAGGCCTGATGTCTTTTTTTTTTTCCTTCAGAAGCCAGAGTTATGGTATGATGATACTTTTATCATTTGAGGGTGCAAAAACCATGTTTTTCAACCATTCATCCATCCTTCCAAAGGTTTACTGATAAATCTGCGAGGGGCACCCAATGATTACCAGGAGAGAAGAAAAAAGTTCTGTGACACAAATTTGTTGACGTTTTATTGACTACTGACTTTTATGTTTTTGCTTTTTTGTGTCAAAGATGAGAACCATAAGATTAGAAGCCACATGTTTAACTTCTGCTAATTTGCTGAATTTTATAAGCTCATCATATTTTTCATATGTAACAACTTAGACATGTATGTAACAAAAGCTGTTGTGGAGCAAAGAAATACAGCACTGAAAACTACAACTCCATTAACTCATTGTAAAGAGAGACACACCCCCTGTGGTACCCTTTGTTGGGAATTACTACCTTAAAAGTATTAAACTTTTACAGCATACAGCAAAAGCTTTGCTATACTGTATTTTAATACAGGCTGTTGGTAATTTCAGCCACAAGGTGGCGCGGTTTGCACAGCAGAGGGAGCTTCCAGTTAGGGTTTCAGTGAGGTTAACAGCAAGGAGGCAAGTTGGAAATGAAACTAACCCCATCTAGTGGCGGTTTCGATGGGAGACCAAGTCTGGGAAAGCAGGGTTAAATGTGGAGTTCATGAGTTTCTCTTTGTTTTTGAAAATCGGTCTCATTCCCATTGAGCTTTTCAGACAGACTGGAAGCATTTAAATGATATTCCATTGTCCTCATCATACCATAACTCTAAAGTTATTGAGGTAAACACCACTGGGGAAAACGGAAAACAGCAAAAACTGACTGGATTGTGTAGTGAAGAATGCAAAAGACTCACAAGTGGAGCAGCACCTGTGGTTGGGAACATCCCATCCATCTTTCTGCACAGGGGGGAATTGCGTGTGTGCATAAAGGAGAGGTGAGTGAGAAAGAAAAAGAGGGATGGAGGGAGGATATTGTGCAGTCTATGAGTAATAGGAGAGACAGAGTAAGCATATGTGACCCACTGACACTGAGCAGGCTGCACTCTGGTTTCAACTGACCTACGGTCTGTTTCTTGTGGACATCGGAAAGCTACAGGGACAATGGCTTATGGATCAAAAGTGACCCACTGGCTTTGAGCACCATTTACTGCTAAAGAAAGCCACAAATAGGTTATGTTGGAAGTTAGGCTCATTGTTAAATTTGCAGCTTGTTGCTGTGAACTGGTGCATAAACGCGGAAAAGAAAAGCAAACAGCCCCTTCCCACCCTTCTTTGGCGTAAAAAGAAATGTAATAGAACTTGGACCTCCACAATTCCAGCCCAAACAGGGAGCCGCTTATCATCCGCCATCTCTCCCACAGCTAATATTTCACTTCAGCTCCCAGGCCCACAGAATGAGAGACGTTTCCATTTCATGTCAGTCATTTCCAGGCCTGTGTGTTACCTGTGTGGTGATAAGTGTTTGACTGACTGGGAGTGTCGTTAGTCACTGTCCGGCTCCGAGTGACAGCCACAGATTGACGCTGATGATGAGAGGAGGAGAGGCCTGGGTTTGAGGACGACAGAAAACCAAGGCTGGTGGAGGGAGAGGAAACACATTTTACACACTTATAATGACAAACACAAAGGCATGCACATGCACGACAAGGTGTTTTAAAAGAGGAGGCATTGTGTCTTTGTTATGACAACATGCTGCATGTGTTATTTGCAAAAACTGGTTTACATAGGTCCTAGTTCCTATAAATAATATCTATTGTTCTTTTAATGGTAATTGCCACCAGTTACATTTAAGGTAATAAATTAATAATTGATGTACCTATTTGGTGACATTTTATTATTATTTTGGTCCTGTAACTTCTAAAGAAATTTCTAATTTACATGTCTATGCCATCTGACATTAAATACAGGGATAAGAAAAAAAAGCTCAATTTGTTTCTTTTTAGTTATCTCTACAGTTTAAATCTGAAAACTGCTAAAAAAACAAACAAACAAACAAACAAAAAAAAAACAAACCCCAAAACCCCCAATTCTCAGTTATTTGTACTGTATTTAATACTCTTAACTCTGGTGAATTTTCTGTTTTTATACAGAAAAATTAATCTTTCCAAATTAAGTGTGCTATTAAAAAAATACAGAAGGAACAGTCCTACAAATTTGCAGCTAAGTATCAGTTACATTCATCTCTTTACTAATCCTGATTATTGAGATGTAGCTCTAGATGTTTCTGATAGGATGAAATGTAGCTGGAGCATTATTGCAGTGGCTTTAGTGCGCTGACCAGAAGACATTTTTCTTCTTAACTTTCAGTTAACAATACATGCACTGTTTATCATCTGGGAATAACCTTACAATTAGATATCAAGCATTATAGTGCGATAAAGACTCCTTGATTTTCTTCTTCCTTGTTTTGAATCACCTGGGTATAAATACAATGGTCATACCTACATCCTCTCGTGCAATCTAATAGTTTTATTTGTCATTTAAATTGCTTTTTTCACATACATCAATTTTGAATAAAAGCATCTTAATTTTTGCATTGTTTACTGTTTACTTTTAGTTATAGTTTACTTTCATTAGTTGATTTCTTATATAGCCTACAGTGTATAACTTTTCCTTGCTCTAAAGCTTCTGTGCTGCTGGCCCTGAGGAAACCTGGACTCCACCGTGCAAAGGGCGTAAGAGACACAGTGAGGATGTGGTAAGTGTCTACACCTGGGTTCAAGACTACGCCTAAACACCTGCCACAGCAAAGGCAGCATGAGGAGAGATCAGTTGCGTTTAGGTACATTTCACAGCTCTGATCTCACCACTACTGAAGAGCAACTGAGATGGCACAGAAGATCTGATGTTCTCCAAGATACACAGAACACCACATCTGCCATGTCCCCCTGAAAAACTGCTTTCTCTTTTATTGTATGAAAATATTTGACAAATAACAACTACTCCTGGCATTCATGTCTAAAAATTTTGCATTGTCTGTGTCTGCTGAGGTGAGTTTGTTGAAATCTGTGATTATGTCTGAAATCATCATTCACTATTTCCTATGCAGGGAGTTCTACAGTCATGGTAAAAAGAAAGTACACACTCTGTCAGTTCTACGGTTTTATGTGTCAGAACACAATAAAAATTCATCTGGTCCTAACCAAATTTAAAATTATTTAAAAACAAACTCGGATGAACAAAAATACATGACATATTACACTGTGTCATTATTTATTTAACAAAAATTAAGCCAGAACGCAGAAGCAGTGTGAAAAATTAAGTAGACCCCATGATTCAGTAGCTTGTAGAACCACCTTTAGCATGAAGTGATCATTTTCTGTGTGACTTTATCAGTCTCTCACATCAGGTGTGGAGGAATTTTAGCCCACTCTTCTTTACAACATTGCTTCAGTTCATTGTGGTTTGTGGGCATTCATTTATGCACAGCTCTCTTAAGGTCCCACCAAATCGGCTGGGCCGTTGTAACACCTTGATTCTTTTCTTTTTCAGCCATTCTGTTGTAGATTTGCTGCTGTCCTTGGGATCATTGTCCTTTTGTATTACACAGTTTTGACCAAGCTTTAGCTGTCAGACAGATGGCCTCACATTTGGCTCTAGAATACTTTGGTATGCAGAGGAGTTCATGGTCGACTCCATGACTGCAGGGTGCCCAGGTCCTGTGGCTGCAAAACAAGCCCAAATAATCACACCACCACCATGCTTCACATGTGGTATGAGGTATTTGTGCTGATATGCTGTGTTTGGTTTTTGCCAAACTTGGTGATGTGCATTATGACCAGACATCTCCACTTTGGTCTCTGGAACATTGTTCCAGATGTCTTGTGGTTTGTTCAGATGCAACTTTGCAAACCTAAGCTATGCTGCCATGTTCTTCTTAGAGAGAAGAGGCTTTCTCTTGGCAACCCTTCCAAATAACCTGGACTTGTTCAGTCTTTTTCTAACTGTACTGTCATGAACTTCAACATTTAACATGCTAACTGAGGCCTGTAGAGTCTGAGATGTAGCTCTTGGGTTTTTTGCAGTGTCTCTGAGCTTTTCACGGTCTGACCTTGGGGTGAATTTGCTGGGACGTCCACACCTGGAAAGATTGGTAACTGTGTTGAATGTTTTCCACTTGTTAATAATCTTTGTTCCCCCCACCATCACCACCACCACATGCACACACACACACACACACAAAATGACATAGTTTTTGTTAAAAAAAATAATGACACTGTGTAATATGTCATGTGTTGTAGTTCATCTGAGGTGGTATTTACTTAATTTTAGGACTTGTTAAGGACCAGATTATTGTTATTATGGGCCATTATATAAAACCTTATAACTCAAAGAGGGTGTACTTTCTTTTTACCATTACTGTATATAGAGGACATCAGCAAAATGAAAAATGCATTTAGAAAAAAAACACTTTTGGACACTACTCAGGTCATTTTCAATCATTCGCCATTTATAACATGATTGCTGTCACACAATTTAAAGCTGACAGATCAACATTAGCCTGAAAACTACTGACATGGATTTTTTTTAATGAATACATATTATAACTAGCATAGTTTGTCAAATTATTAAATAAAATCTACTTACTGGCAGTTTATGCTGTGATGCACTGCTCTCTTACCCCTCATCCCGTCATACGTTGATAGTATACAGTGCTTGGGTAGTGACCTTTAGTTGTACACTACTTTTTGTAAGGCCTTGCTTTGAGTGCACTATATAGGGTAAGTTATGCTTGCTAAATTTGACAATTTAGCAAGGATGACACTATAAAATGGCAAAATCACTGTGAGAAGTGAGTGATTTTGGACAGCCAGTGACTCTTGCTGTGGAGATCTTTTTAGGGCCCAGTTTAGCTGAAACTGATTTTTTTTTAACCACTTGGAGGCGGCAGAAGCAAATTGGAAACAAAACTGATATATGTATTAACACTTTTTATGTTAAACTTAGTTCGCAAACAGTTGTTTATTTAACATCTGGCACTTGTGCGACAAACTTAGGATTTATTTTGAATCATGCTTGTGGTCACTTGGTGAGAATAATTTCAGTAGCACCGGCTTTGATCTCTACCAACTCTCAAGGAAAATTTAGATCCCTGTAGCTACTGTGTTTACCAGCTTGTGTGCTGTTTGATGTCTCGGTAGTGTACTACACTACGGTTTTGGAGCATTTTCATTGAAAAGAGCTGCCTGCTGTGAGAGTGGTGAGTGTGAACCAAACGCATTTTTTTTTACATGTTGACACTGTTTCCCATTGTTTTTAACAGCTGACACTTTAATATTCACTTTTGCATTACCTTTTTTCTGTGGAATATATATGCTAAACATTAACATAGACTGTAATGGGTTACCCTGAAGAACAACCCTAAAACAGGAGTAGGTTTTAGTTTGGTGTACAAAGGTCTATAGCAGTTGCTGCATCATTATTGCCATTGTTTTTTTCTCGGACAACAATCACCTTTTATTTTCCACAGAACTGTTTTTTTGGGGGGGTGGGATAATTTTCTATATGGTCTCCTTTTAGTACAGCTTGTGCATTTGTGATTTTGGTTGTTTGTGATCAGAACACTACTGACTTTCATCACTAAACTAACTGTCTGAATTGTCTAACTGTTCCTAATTGAAAATTATAAGTTATTTATTAAACTGTCAAATTAACTTTTGTGTTCTTTTTACTTTTACTTTTTCTGTACTTATATGCTTACTCGATTGATTACTACAGTACAGTGTAAAAGTCTTGAGTCACTCCTCATTTCTTTGTATTTTTCTTCCAAGGAGCCAGATTTTCTTGAAATTTTTTAAGGTGGTCTTGAGCAATAGTTCTCTGGGCTTTCAAAGTTTTTCTTTGGACACTGACTGCTTTTTCACTCATTTTCAGTCCATTATGGAGTGATGACTCAAAATTTGAAATTTTTGGTTCAAATTGTCATCGATATGTACAGAGGAGGTCAGGGGAGAGGTACAACAGTGAGTGTTTTACAGCCATCTCTAAAACACGGTGGAGGCGCTGTCATGGTTTGGGGCTGCATTTCAGCCAGTAGTGTTGGGGATCTTGTCAATACTGATGGAATTATGAACACAGAAAAGATTTTGATCCATCATGTAATATCATCTGGAAAGCATCTGATTGGCAACAGCTTCATTTTTCACTATGACAGTGACCTCAAATACACTGCCAATAGAGTAAAAACATAACTGGATAGAAAAAACACACAGTGGAACACTATCATTCATGGATTGGCCTTCCCAGACCCTGGACCTCAAAATCTTTGAAGCAGTGTGGGATCATCTTGAGGGAGAAAAGAACAAAAGGCAGCAAACATACAAAGAAGAGCTTTGAATGTCCTTCAAGAAGTCTGGAGAACTATTCCTTAAGACTACTTAAAAAAATTACAAAAAAACTTGCCTAAGAGGGTCCAGGCTGTATTGAAGAATAAAAGTGGTCATACCAAATATTAACTTTCAAGGTTATTAGCATTGTACAATTACACATTGTAGTGTGTATTCAGTTATTTCTGGAATTGTGTTTGCTTTTCTGGAGTGAGGGATTTAAATGAACTGAAAAACAAACATTATAACATACTATAAATCTACAGCATTCACAACTTGTCTGCAAAACATACTCTACTTTTGCTTTTTTCCAAAATTATGCAAGATGTATTGTGAGTTATATAACTTTAAACCGTGCACATGCCCAGATATGGTGGACATGCACAATTTGTTTCTGTTGTACTCTTTAATAGAGTATTTGCCAAAGCAAACAGAAAAGAGCACATCACATAACAATGTGGTGAGAAAAAGGCTCAGTTCCATGTCTAAGAGAATGAAGACAGCACTGGCAGTAGGTTATACTACCTTAAAATAAAATGTTGTTATAAACTGATCAGTGACTTTGGTTACTGAATTTAAGAACAGTAACTTTTTAGATTACTGCATTACAGACAAATGTGATGTGATTTCAGTAATGCATGGCTTTGCAACTCATTACAAATACCAGCCCCTCAGTTGCACCTTACTCCCTGTCATTAGAGCATTTTCAGATTAGCCCAATCATAAGAATCAAAATGTGTTAAAACAGTGGTAAAGACGATGGTTCAGATATCGGCGAGGAATGAAGCTTGGAACACTTTCTAAAAGATGAATTACAGCACCGCTCTTTTTACTATTAGTCTCACTATGGGCAAACGTGGAAAAAAACAGGAAATAATAAAGCACTACAAGGCCAAGAAGTTCAATCTCTGGACATCTCTGGAACATGTTTTCACCCTCACAGTCTCTACTCATGCCTTTTACCGCCTTTTCCAAAAGCGAGGCAGCAAGCGGTGAGATGGATGGGCTGAGCGTTGCAAGATTTCCAAAAGCGAACAGAGTCTGACTGCTGCTCTACCTGAGGAGCAAAAACAAAAGAGCCATCTCTACCTGTAGGACTGTGGGAGTCGAGGCTTTGATCTGGACCAGAAAGAGAGAGTAGTTTGATGAAATATTGATGCTTTTTTTTTAACTGTGTCCTGTGGGAGCTCAGTCTGCTCTCAGGATGTGTGCGCTGATCCACAATACTACTGCGTGCTTGGCTGTATGAGAACAGACTTGACCGTGCTGCTCAAGGAGTGTTATCGGCCCTAATGGGCCCAGTGATGACCCCCCACTCTGGGCCTGAATTGGTCAGGGGCTTTTTCTGTTGATCAAAAGAACAGGACCATTTAATCAGTCAGCACCCATTGCAAAATACATACAACACTGATATGTGTCTGACATCTAAACAGAATCTTGACAGCAAAGGCTGCACAACTTAAATCTTTATTTGGCGTTGGATGGGTAATTGTTTGCCCTTGAAACAAAGGTGCAACTGCTTCAGATGTACATGTTGTGAGCTGACAATCAAAAATAAATAACTGTGCTAGAAAACTGTTTCAAGTAGCCAGGGATTATTCGCAGTGAAGCTATTTTGGCCAAGTATTCAAATACTAAGGCTTTGTTAAACCAAGCATCATGTAGTATTCAGCTGGATGCTCTGAAAGTTTGATATAAGCTTGTATGAAAGTGACCCAAATTCTTCAAGCAATGTATAAAAAAAATCTGAATGTTGATAAATTGCCTCGAGTGCTTTTGTCTGAAAGTTAAGAGGCCAACACAAGCCAATTAGTCCGGAAAAGAGTGTGAAAAACGAGGATTTATCACTCCCATGCTCACGTTCATACACAGATAGACGGCGGGCATAATGACTTCTGTGGAAATAGCAGAGCGATTATTTAAACTTAAAGGAAGAGGAGAAAGAGGCAGAGAAACGGGTTGAGTGGGGGAGAAAGGAGGGGTCTTAGGAGGAGCCAGGGGCAGGAGATAGTCTGGGAAAGGTCTCGCGTTAAAGTAGAATTAACATGCTCTTCCATTGGAGTCCATTAGATAATCATATTCATACCACACAAGGCTCAAAACCCTCTTCGTTTCATTATTCCCTTTTAATCCAGTGTGATAAGGGGGTGCAGGCGTTGTGGTTTTATTATGTCGTCATTTGGAATCCACATGAAATCCCCACGGGATGTTATCACGGGGAAATTGCTTAAGTAGCCCAAGTGGATATAGTTTTGGGTTTATTATTTCTGACGGATTCAAAATAACTGCAAATATCATTTTTTCCTGATTATTGGGGGGGCTAAGAGTCTTATCAGTCATTCACACTAATGGCCCACTCAAGCCACCCGATACCTTCCGGCAGGAGGAGAAAGGCGGGATGCTGAGAGGAGAAGAGGGGGGAGAGCTGCGTTTGAGAGTGTCCTGAATGTACAAGTGTGCACAGGTACAGTACATGGGAGGTAACAGGGAAGAAAGCAGGACAAAAACAATATGAAGAGCGACTGAAAGTGGGAGAAGGAGGAGACTTCTGGACAAACTAAAACGCTCCTGACGGTAGATTAGAGGTTGCTGAAACTCTCCTTTGTGGCATGTTTGTTTGTCCCCGAATCTTCCCTGGCAAACATAGCAGATGTCAGACTGCTGTTGTCATTTGTGGTTCAACACACTCGGGGTCTTAAGGAAAGCAAACACTTTGACTAAATCCATTAGGGCCTTTATTAGACAGAGAAAAAAACATGAGGCATGAAATATATGGGCAAGAAACAACCCCTGAGACCTGTAATTGACTAGTTATGTGTCATTGTTCAGTCAGATGTGATGGATGAAGATTTTGCATTTATGGGTTGAAAAGTCTTTTACTCTAAAAAAACAAAACAAAACAAAAAACCTTATACAAAGTCAATTGACTTGTCAAAACAAAGCTGAAACACGATTATTTGTCTCAGGTGGGAGTTTTGGAAGTTCTGGACATTTTTGCAGTTAAGCTTCTGGAGTCACGGCTTAAAAGGTCAGGCCATTCAAATGAAAGAAAAGTTGGGTTTTCTCATTTACATGTTAAATTGTCCATGCACATACATTTTGAGATATTTGTGCCTCCACTCTAATAAAGCTGGGCTGAAAAAAATTTAATGGTTAACAGCAACATGTTTCATAGGAAAAAGTTTCACTCTTCTTGTCATCATTTTCCGGAATTTCCTTTTTTACATTGAGTACAGTGTGAGAAAGAAAGGAAACGCTGGGAGAGCTGGGTCATGGAGTCAAAACTGAATGGTAAGTTTCCTTTCCACTAAGCAGCCGAATGCATTTGTCTTAAAATCTATGTGATACTATCAGCAGTTTTCTGGAGTTTGGTACTAAAATGTTTTCCTCTGATATAGGTGGGCTGGTTCCAAAAGAATCACTAACCATTATTTGCATTTAAAAATGATTAAAATGCTAATTTGGGAGCATAAAAATATTTTTTTTTAAAAACTGTACTTTGATCATTTATAGCCAGAGATGGAAAGTATTGTACTTGATTTGCCTAGTTATGATTTCAGCTTTGGCAGCATTAAAGTGCTGCTTACACATAACAGTATTCAAATAATACATACATACAAATATGATAAATAATAAAATATTATGTGCTGGCTGGCTGTTTAATCTACTTGAGGAAAATTTTGAGTAAAAACATAGCCCACTTGTTTTTTCTAATTTCTTTTATTGTGTGTTGATAATTTTACTCACATTAAATTCCTCAGCACTTCCACCACTGTTTGTTTACAGCGGAAGACACTTCAGATATTCTGTAATCTTAATAAAACTACCCTTTTGCAGTAAACAGCACAGTAACCGCCGCCATTCCTCTGCTTCACTGTAGCCGGTCCTTTTCTAGCGGTCACATCTGTGTGGATATAATATGCTTATTCTGCTGTATCCATTTCACTGTGACATCTGTCCAGCAGCGAAGAATTAAAGGCAAAAATCCAAATGCCTACGCAACATTCTGCCAAGTATTGATTTACTGTTACATGTGTAACATACAGTACGCGAACAAACTGAGCACTACATTTTATTTCAGTGAGATCATCTGAAACTGGAAACACACTCTGTGGGCTGGTGATTATTTGAAAAATGAGCTCACATACTGATCTTAAATGCACAGCACTTCTTGATTGTGGGGTGGAGAAAAGTAACAATAAGATGTTTGTGCACGAACAAGATGTTTGCATCTTGTGTGTGTGTGCATGTGTGTGTTTGTGGGCATGCCTGAGTGTCCACCTTAGTCAGTGTACCTCCCTGACTGTAGATCTCGGGGTCTGGAACAAACAGTAGTTCCTTCTTAATTGGGGTGAGATCTGGGGCTTAAAGAGGGCCAAGAAGGGACCTGAACCCCTTTCTTTCTCCTCCAGAATCGCTTTGGCTACAGAGGTGCTTTTGATGTGTGCTTTGGCTCTGCGAGTCCTACTTTGGAATATGTTCTTGGGAGACCATTGGTTACTTGCCTCCAGGCAGAATCTCAATCCCCAGGATCCTGGCCCTCTTTGATGAAATGCTTT
>VVAS01112762.1:21692-35993 GCA_015103295.1 Ptychochromis oligacanthus | reverse complement strand
TGCCCCCGAGTCCCAGTCCACCCTTCTGCTCACTTTCTCCTGGTCTGATCGAGTCGCGCTCCGGTAGCTGCACGACGCCCGTCGAGAGCCATCATGGCTATTATAAGAAGGAAAGCAGAGAAGGGAAACTGGTAAGAAACATATCGCCACACTTTATTATTTCAAACGATTGCAATCCGAAAACGGTGACCTGTTTCTGTTTTATGCTCAGAATCGGAATTTTTTCAGTCAGTCGCTTCATGGACACAATGAATTAAGGGACAAAAGAGTTAATGGCCTAATAATGACGCTGAAGGGAGAGAAACTGAAAATCTGAAAGCATTTTACTGTTTGGCTAGAAACAGATTTCACATCAGTCCCCCTCACACAACATCTGGAAGCTCTCTCTCTCTCTCTCTCTCTTTCTGTGTGTGTGTGTGTGTGTGTGTGTCTGTCTGTGTGTGCGTGAGCGTGTGCGCACGTGTGTCTCTGGAATTCAGTTGCAAACTTATGAATTTGCACTCATACTACTGGCCCTCCACAGTAAAATGTATTTCTTTTTAGGCTTGTGCATGAGCTGTGCGCTAACTAGATGGTGTCATAAGTTCAGTGAGTTAGTAGGTTCAGCCCGGTTTCCAAACTAGGGTCCAGGGACTCCCAGGGGTCCTTTCCAGAATCCCAGAGACTCCCAGCAAGATGACACATAACATTAACATTTTTACTTCATTAGCATGAATGGAAGCATGTAGACTAATAGGATGATTGTGAACTTGTAGACACAGAAAACCAGAGTTACAGATCTTTAAATGAACCATCAGGAGCAGGTCTATGTCCTCTTGCTGAAACCTGCTTAAATTACCAAAGTAGTTGATTATTAGGGCAGTAGTTCAACCTGTTTTGCTTGTTACTCTAAAGCTATGTGCAGTAGTAGCCCTTCTTCACAGGCTGTCATTTTGTATCCTCATATGGATATAAGCAATATGTAAAAAGTCAAGTAATTGAAATATATACAAAAAGTCCCCCAGCAGGTGCAAAACTGTTTGTTTCAAATACTCATGTATTTGACTATTTCCATTTCACTGTGACTCTGGTCTCTCTCTCTTAATATTAACTTGGACTTACTGAATGACTAATTTTTTTTCGTCTAGCTTGCGAGTACTGCGGATCCACGTGTATCCTGCTCAAGCTCTGAACACTGACAAGCACAAGTTGCTAAAATGAAAGAGCTGGAAGTATCAAATTAAAGTTGCAGGGTAAAGCGGAGCCTCAAATCAACGAAAAATCACTTGATTATAAAAATACATCCACATCTGGAAGCCAGCATCTTTGGGGATTAAGCAATGTTCACAGTGTGTTTAAATGTGGAAGCCATAGAAACTCTGTATATATAGTCCTTGATCATCTTTGTTGTTTCTTGTCTTATCTGAAAATACTAAATAGCTTCCTGCATTAGCAGCAATTTTCTTGCCTATGGTAAACAAATGTGCAGCATTTTTTTCAGCAATATGTTCAACAGTTGTATTCTAAATGAATTACGCAGATAGTACATCTTATAACAATATTAGTCTTTTTTTTTGCTGAGGAATTAACATGACAAGAATATATTCTGTGACATCAGGAAAGTGCATTTTATTGGCACATCCTGCAGTGACCTGTATGTCTCACATAACCAAGGTGATTTTGATTGAAAATCATTTCCAGGTCACTCCCAGTTCCAAAAGTCTTAAGAACATGTCTGCACAGGTTGAAGTGGCTTTTAGAGTGTCTGAAAGAGGCCTCAGAAATGCAGTGCTGCATCCTGGGAGTTACATGACACTGGTATGCTGAGACGTGAAACAAAAAGAGAAAGATCATCTAATCCTTCAGAGATTCGGATTAGTACGACTCCTCTACTTTGTGGTTTCCTTTTTAAAGATCAGTCCTGATACGAGCTGTTTCCATCTGTGGGCCTGTTTGGGCTAAAAGAATCAAACTTAAAAAAGTTTCCCAAGCCTACTGAGTACAGCTCTGTTAGCTGTACTCAGTAGGCTTGGTAGTAGTAGGGGAGGTACAAATGTGCTCTGTTTTTTACTCCCTCCAAATCTATTTTTGTGTTGTTTTTGTATGCTACCTAAGAACAATCTTCAGGTTCTATTTTAGAGGTGCAGGGGCTTGTTAGAGCGACCGCAGGCCATTGCATAAGTATTTGATGACCTCTCACTTCTAAATTAAACATAGATAAATGCTCAGCCAGCCTGTCTGTTTTCAAACGTGGTTCAAATTTATGCAGATGCAGGAAAATTATTCTTATATCTGCATCTTTTTACATGTGAAAAGATTTACAAGAGGGACTAGATGCATGACAAGTATGTGTGTGGTCATGTAATCGTGTATATTTCAGAGGTGGATAAGGTCGTGTAGATGTCTAGTTCAAGGAGGTGGCTCAACTGCTGGTGGATTAGACAGAAGGACAGGAAGGAGACAGATGACTTTTTCGAAATGTGCCTCACTGTGGGATACTGATGATACTTGCATTAACATCCACGCAAACACAGGTTTTGCTACAATAAACAGCCAGCAGTTGGAAGTCTGTGTTTGGGTTGGCGTTTCTCTCTGTAGCTCTGCATTGTACATTGTGTGGGTTGCTCAGCTGCACACTATTTCTTCTGGGTGGAAATGTGCTTCCAGGGGGTTTGTTCTTTGTGTGCATGCTGGGAGATACGGCGCCTGGAGGCGACCTCCCCTGCGTTCATGACTGTTTGCTTTGCCAGAGCACACCGTCTGTGGCAAAATACCTGGAATGCTCTCCATGCCGGAGCAGCGGTGGAAAGACAATCACATGTTTCCAGGTCACCAAGCAGCAGCGGCAGAAAATGAACAGGCTGCAGTTCAGCTTTGTTCAGTCCTGCATAGCAGCTGTCGAAGTTCAGTGCAGCCGTTCAGATAGTGTGTGGTGATGATCGTAGGCTGTAGGTAAGACGAGCTTCACACAGTGATCTGCAGCGCCCTTGGCCTTCTCTCTCTCGTCCCCTGTAGTGGCATGTGCAGTGAGACCGCAGCATGTGACAGCCTCTCCTGTGTAATGTGAGAGGGACCAGAGTTGTGGTTGGGGTACGGTTGGATTCAGACGGGTCAGGTTTTGAGTCACACATGCAAAGAAAGTGGTCTGTTGCATTGTACAATGACAGTTTTTGTGATTGGTACAGCTTCCTGTGTCTTGTAGTTCAGGGGTCAATGCACAAACAGAGCTGGTTTAAACAGACAGATTATATAACATAACCAAGTTAATCATCTAGGTAAACTTTACCCCTATGGCATGCTTAAAACAAACTATGAGTATCACTTTAACTGTGCATTAGCCAAAAGCATGATATTTGAAAGGGAAGTACTTACATTGCATCAGTACTGCACATATAATATCATGAATAACTGTGTGTGTGTTGATCTAAATTCATTTGCCAAAAGACACACAATAAACAAATTTATAGAAGTATTGGACTGAAGCATAATAGTGATAATGTTGTTATTGTGAATTTTTTTTTGGCTATGTTAATGATTAAAAAAATCAGATACTGTGACAGTCCTAATAGAGACATTGATTTCTGTGATACTTTTTATGATACTTTTTTTGTCTTATGCAATAGTAAACTAAAACTATTTGGGTTTTCTTTTTGATCTTTTAGTCAGACACAGCAAGTTATATAAAGATGTCATCTTCAGCTTTAGGGTGATATGCTGAGCATGTTTGTACCTTTGCAGCAAAAAACTGTTAATCGTTTATAATCAAAATAATGACTTCATCTGGGGTAGTGCAGCCAAACTTTTATAATTTAAACTGTTAAAAAAACACACTGACCAACACACTGCATCTCTACCAACTGTAGTGTTGATGTTTTTTAACCTCCAACTTCCCTTTAGAGGTTGAAAGATCTCTAAAGGGAAGTAAATGGTTCAGTATCTTCTTGTTAACATTTTCAAACCGGTACACTGACACTCAGCTGGGCTGCCAGCAGCTCTGGAGGCGTATTGATTGTAAATGAAGTTCCCTTTTCTTTAACTACTGGAAGCTCTAACATAAATAAGCTTTTTTTCAGTCCACACATACACACAAAGGCCAGGGTGAACTGCAGTAAAAGCTTGTGAGGAAGAGATTTACCCCTAACACTCCATTTGGCCAGACCCACACAGCCTCATTATCTGAATCAAAATGGAAGTGTTGCTACCGTTGTAGTCTAATTGTTGCAATGGCGGCCCTTGAAAAGGTGAGTTCTCTTGAGGGAGGATCATCATGCTGGGATTTCTTTACAGGGATTCCTTAACTGGACACGTTGACAGACTGCTTACAAACAGTTCATGGATGTTTTTTGTGAGATTGTAACTTGTGTTTCTTCTGTACAGCTGCCCTACCTGCTGCTGAACTCCATAGGAACAGACCCAAAGACTCGCATGCACCCCGTGTTCTTTGGAGAAAGCATCGAGGTCAACCCCAAACCAGAGCAGGAAATCAAGTAAGGGGACATGTAAAGATGTCGCATTGTTTGCATTACGATGCTTTATTCGCTTTCTGTTTATCATTGTTTTCTTGCCAACACTGCCACCTACTGATCAATTTCAGATGAGTTTCTTAAAAGTCACCTTGTCCTTTTCAGGTGTAACTCTGAAGTCAAATATGACTCCGACAAGCACTACCGTGACCGGGTGTTTTGCACCCCTGTTCCTACGGCCACATCCTTTAGCGAGACAGTGGTGGCAGTGCGAAACTGCACTTGGAGGAGCTACAAAACCCAAGTGTACCTGGAGCCACGGCAAAGGCCCATCAGCTACCAGAGCACCACCATTATCTACCCAAAACACGCCAAGAACACTTACCGCACCACGCTCAACTACAATGCCACAGGCTCCCGCCGTTGGTTTGTCTCCACAGTGCAACTGGAGTCAAGTGAGGATACTAGTCCCTGTATCATCTACACAGAGGACCTGTAGGGTCTGGACTGCATCAGCCTGCACAGGAAATGGGCTACTTGGTGATCATCTTGGTTGATTTTTTTTTTCTTTTCTTTTTTTTTTTTATTATGAGGACAAAGAACTCAAAAAGGGCCATACTGAGAGGGAAATACTTCAATACCTGGAGTTCCTGAAAATCATACTTTGTTCATCTTTACTGGCCATGGAAGAAACTCTGGGAACCCTTTAGTGACATTTCACCCAAGTCTGTTTAGATTTTCTACTGTTGCAGTCTCTAAAAAGGGCTCTGGTCTTCTGGCAGTTTAAAGCTGCACTTCAGTAGTTAATGTCTTATTTAATTCAAAAGCTGACAAGTGGCCTTCACACTACTTTGGGTTCGTTTGTAACCTCAGTGAAGGTAATGATCAGATTGTAGATATCTGTGTATACAGGGAAAAATCAAGAATGACTTGTGTCATGGATTTCAGTCGAGCCTTCGTAAAAACAGTCACACAGTGTAAAGCTTTCTAAATATGGCTTTATTGCACTTGTTTTCTATATATCACAGTTCTGTCAGAGTATTTTGCCATGGCACGGGGGAATTTCAGGACTGCATATGAAAATTTGGACCAAAGAGAGTTTGAACAGTTTATCGCCCTCGAGTAACTCTGCACATTGAGACAGAGCACTCGCTTTCATTTTACAGTTTTAATTAGCACACATTCAAGCAGCAGCTTGTCTAGTTTGATCAAGAGAGGTAAGACTGAAGCCTATTAATCAAGAGTGTTCACAACAACACTATTAAAGAGAATATCTAAGGGGATATTTAATTCCCCTGAAAACACTCTGTAGTATTATGTTTTGGGTCACAGCAGCAGTTAATTTAATATGAACACTCCGGTAAGCATAACGATGCTGTTCCTTGTTTGCTCTCTAGAAGGTACCGAAGGGCTGCAGAACAAAAATAAACTATCAATTTATTAAGAGTTTAATGCTTAAAAAGTGAATAAAAATGCCTTATTAAGACTGTGTGGGTAAAGGACCACATCACCTATAGTTACAATATAACTGAGAACATGACCTTTAACAGTGATTTTCTTTTCTTTTTTTTAAGTTCATTTTTAACCTGCTAGAAAAGACAATCACAGGGAAGTATGTAACACTCACCTGTCATAACTGTCGGTACAGAACAAGCTGTACCCTTCTGCTTCTCTGTGAGAGTTATAAAACAAACACAGAAACAAGAAGCATTTCCAACTTCACTCTGTGTGATGATTTTAAATCTGTTTTAACTGTTTCTCATATCGCTAACACTGTTACATATTCTTTGGCAACGCCACTATGAAATCACTTACCAAGACTGTGCATGACATAACTCATCTTTAAGTGATTTACGTTAAAGATTGAGGAATTTCTTAGCTAGTAAAGATGTGTAATTTAAGGAATAATAATAATAATAAAAACAGATGTAAATTTGATTTAGCATCGCAACTTGTAGCATTACTTCCGAAATGCCAGTTTTACATAGCAAGTTAAAGTAGAGCCTGTCTGATATTATAGTCTGATATTAGCTATTTGCCAGTCTATCAGTATCGGCATTTATAACAGCCAATAAATTAAAATTAAGTAAGTAAAGAAGAGATGAGAAAAACACCCTTCAATCAAATGAGTGTTGACACTGCATAGTTTGTCCACCAAAGAGTACTCTGCAACTTCCCTCCTGGCAACACACATGTTTGGAATGCCACAAACACTACAACCAGCTGATCAGAGAAGAGTCAGGCAGAGCGTAAACAAGTAAATAAATAGCTATACATAACAAATGGAAAATCACTTTATGTTTCATATGTCTGAATGAAAAAAAAAAATTGGCCGATACGTCGTAATATCGGCTTTTGAAATCACCAAATATTGGTATTGGTATCGTTTTTAAATTGTATCGGTCGGGCTCTAAGCTAAAGTGACACTTAATTAAAAATCATGAGACCAGAACAGAGTACTGGTTCCATCAGCAGTGTAACAGATATTTAATAAAACCAACCTCTATATGAAAACTAGACCTTCATTTAGTAAAATGCAACTTACTAGGCTAGTCTAACTAGAATGAAATGCCTGGCACAACTAAGCAACATGCTTTTTTTTCTGATTCACAGTAGCTCAAAAGCATCAAACTCTTCTGTAATCACAGACAATTAAAAAGCAAAGCAGATTTCCCTGTTAAATGATTTCTTTATGTCTGTCTTACATATATGTAAATGTTTAGATTACTGAACATAGCAGATATTGAAGCTTCAGACTTTACCTCAGATTTTAAGGCATCAATTTTAAGTCATTGCCAGTGTGTATTGTTGATTGTCAGTTGAGGTTTTGCTTTATTTCTTAGTTTGAAATAACCTCCAGGTTAAGTGTCGAACAGAGAAGAAAGAAGGGCACGAAGCTGAGGCAGTGCAGCAGTACTGTAAGATGGGTTTTTAGGGAAGAAGAGTAAACAAATATAAAGAGCATGGTAAGAGAAGAGACAAGCAAATCTATTCTTGCTGAAAAGATGGCTTTTTCTACAAGTCGGTAAAGTTCCTTGGAAGATGTTAGAGTTTTGCTATGTGTTTGATGGTCTGAAACGTCAGAGATGGTCTGTGAAATGTCAGAGGATGATGAGAGACAGTTGACCAGTCGAGTTTAATACCTTGGTGGCTTTATGAGATACTTTTGTGTTTTCTAACACTTGATTTTGTTACTGTAAAATATTTTCCTGTTGTATATGTGGCATCGAGGCACTTCGTAATTCTCTTTCTATTTTTGTACGCCAATCATTGTTCTTAATCCAATCAAAGAAAGTAATTTAAAAAGATCAATATCCTTATGGAATAAAAAAAAAGCTATTCCCAAACCCTATTTCTGTTGTTCTGAGAAGATTTGTTGCTCATCTGTGATCACAGGAAATTGTTTGTTTTTTTTCTTTGTGCTTACCACAGGCTTACGTTCTCCTAACATACAAAGAAAGAGGTGGCAGATTGCAATACTGAAGACTTCTTTATTTTAGAGACTATACCACATTAAAATAGAATTAAGGCCTGTCCATTAAGCAGAATATAACGTTAATTTTTTTTTTTTTTAAGGAGTTATCCTTATGTTCCCGTTTATGTATGTAAGAACACAGACTGCAAGTTAAGGTGGCAGTCGTCCTGTATGGATATCCTTGGCAGGTTTTAAATAGACTGCAACAAAAATAACTGTTGCTCCTGTAGCCTGTGTTAGTGCAGGGTTTTGGATCGGTGCCTCAGGGTCTCCACTGCAGCACACATCATTCGGCGCCTCATCCTTCTCTCTCCAGTGTTGGATAGGGCCGAGGTGCCTCCCAATGGAGAGAGAGCAAACAGGCCTGACCACAGTTTGACATTTACAGAGGCCTCATCTGTTAAAAGTTTTTTGTTTTTGTTTTTTTGGTTCCTGAATGTTGATCCAGGCTATAAATTTATTTTAAAAACAAAGACACCTACAGGGAAAATTCACCCCAAAATTAATATTACAGATTTTCTTCTGTCTGCAGTGTTTTTTGGGGCATCTAATTGTTTTTTTGTTTTTTGTTTTGGTGAGTGTTCTCTAGTTTTGGAGATAGAAATGCCTGCTTTTTGGTGCTCAAAACATAAAAAATACATCTGACAAAACTGAGCAGAAATATCCTTGTTGTGTTAATAAGTTTCATGTAGGAATTATTTTCTCTTTTACTGAATTAAACCTACAAACCTTATCACGGTGCAGGAGAAATGGAAACAGAACCGAAAATAGAGGCTCATGCAGGTGAGAACATGACAGGATGTAAACATTTATGGTGTCCCCTTTCATCTGAGCTGTAATGTTAGCTATCTGCAGACTTCTTTTGGTTGGTGGATGTAGACGGCTGAAAGAAAATAGTTCAAAAATCTCCCAAGAAAGGCAGAGCAAAACCACGAGCAAGTAAGTATACACTCACATTATTAGGTACACCTTGCTGGTACTGGGTTGGACTCCCTTTTGCCTTCGGAACTGCCTTAATTCTTCATGGCATAGATTCAACAAAGTGCTGGAAACATTGCTCAGAGATTTAGGTCCATATTGACATGACAGCATCACACAGGTGCTGCAGATTTGTCGGCTGCACATCCATGATGTGAATCTCCTGTTCCACCACATCCCAAAGGTGCTCTATTCGACTAAGATCTGGTGATTGTGAAGGCCATTTGAATACAGTGAACTCACCGTCATGTTCAAGAAACCAGTTTGAGATGATTTAAGTTTGGTGACATGGCACGTTTTCCTGCTGGAAGCAGCCATCAGAAGATGGGTACACTGTGGTCATTAAGGGATGGACATGGTCAGCAACAATACTCAGGTAGGCTGTGGTGCTCAGTTCGTACTAAGGGGCCCAAAGTGTGGCAAGAAAATATCCCCCACACCATTACACCAACACCATCAGTCTGAACCATTGATACAAGGCAGGATGGATCCATGCTTTCATATTGTTTACACCAAATTTTGACCCTACCATCTGAATGTTGAAGCAGAAATTGAGACTAGGAAACGTTCCTCCAATCTTCTATTGTCCAAATTTGGTGAGCCCATAGCCTCAGTTTCCTGTTCTTAGCTGACAGGGGTATCACCCGGTGTGGTCTACTTCAAGGCAGAGATGCTCTTCTGCATACCTTGATTGTAACAAGTGGTTATTTGAGGTAAGGTTGTCTTCCCATCAGCTCAAAGCAGTCTGGCCATTCTCCTCTGACCTCTGACATCAACAAGGCATTTTCACCCAGAGAACTGCAAGTCACTGAATATTTACTCAAATTAATTTGTTCAATTACTGCATGTAGTAAAAAGTATCTCTTCCATAATTTTAAAACGTTCAACATGCAGCTTAAAAATGTGCTGTCACTGCCCCCTGCTGGAACTCAGCAGTCACTACCTTTGGCCCATTAATGAGAGAGAACAAATGAAAAGGCAGACATCAAATACAAGCCAGTACCAATAAATAATGTGACTCTGAGACAATGAATGGCAATAAGCTTTTTATTTAAACATTAAGGCAGTGTCTCTTTTGTTTTTCATTTTTACACTGCTATCCACAAAGCTTGCTGGTGGGCATGTAGAATTTAACCATGTGAATATTTCTTCTTTTTTTTTGTAATACCAACCTTGAAGCAAGCCACATAAATATTTACATCTCTTCAGTTGTATATACAATCCTTGCTATTATACAGTGGGTTATAATAAAAAAAAAAAAAAATATGCACAAAATGGTTGAACAATGTATTGTTTGACAATCCCCCACCCCTCCCACCCACCATTGGGCAGTCCAGGGAACACCATCAGCAATCAACTTTGTCCTTTTAGGTTTGAATGATTAATCTGATTTAAAATGAAACGGGTATGCACTGAACAAACTGAGAACAAAAATAAAATGGATGCATGTTAAAATTAATTTTAGTATACTTTGAAAAAAAAAACAGTCAGGGAACAGCTGGATATGGCTTAGTCTGTCTGTTTAGCGTCACATTCTTAAAATTAATCAGTGGACAAGTGATATACACGCAGACACCAATGTACGAGGCCTGGCTGTATTTTTGCCTTGCCTGAAGAAATAACAAACCATCCATCGGTTTTGATTTAATAAAAACAAAATTTTAAAAAAGAGACCTCAAACATGGCTGAGATGAGCTTTTTGCAGGTAAGGCAAGCTAGATGCTTCACCATCGACAGGTAGGATGAAGGAGGGAGAGGAGGTAGTCCTATAACAGTCATGTTTGTGTTGCAAGAATCACAAGCTTACTGCCATTGCTTCCTAGTCCCAGTCAGGGAACAGAAACCAGAAGGTTTTCACATCAGTTTACAGAGAGGGTGACCTTTAAAATGCTGCACGAAAATGTGCAAAATGTGAGTTAATATTGTGTAAAACTACCAAGATGCTTTTGAATGCCTCACCCTCGACTTCATCTAACCCACACAAAGTCAGGAGCTGCAATGAAGTACACTTAAATTAGTACGTCATAGGTCTCATATATAATAAAACGTTTGATGCAGGCCCGAGTGAGCTGTCCTGTGAAACAGTTTTGTCTTGTTTAGTGTATAAATCTAATGAGTGAAACATTTAAAAGCTAAGGCAGTGATGGATTTGGAAGAAAAAAAAATGCACGCACACACAAAAAAAAGGACGTTTCATTTGCTTTTTTTGTTTTAGATTTCCCTATGTGGACAATATAAACCCTGGCATGAGGGGCTAAAAGAAAAATTGTGCGTCACTTGATAACTTCAGTACTGTATATGTAAAATAAATGGCACTTAACACTAGGAATATCTCATAACTGTACAAAATCTGCCTAGATGAGGAGTCGAGTCTCAGCGCCTCTTTTGGGCAGTAAAAGGTCAGAGGTCAGATCGTCACAACAGCTCCTAGACGGGATTTCTAGCAGGTCAGGCCAGATGAACCTGACACTGCCATGGACCAAGAGTCATAGAAGGATGGCTTTTTTTTTTAAGTCACCTTTTTTAATGCAAGGAAACTCCAAGTGATGCTGTGGAATTTGCCTTTAAGCAGCTTTAAAGTTGGTCTGCAACCGGCTCGAAGCGGCTTAGTCATCGTTCACCGAAATGTGATTGTCGCTTTGAGTTTGGGAGAGCTACAGAATAGAGGTGGCAAGACCAAAATGAACAGAAAGGTGTTAAAGGAGACCTCCACGGTGGGATTTCTATGCTGTTCTTGGGTCCATTTTTCACCTGCCACAGGAAACACAGATTCTTAAAAATGCCATTGTGAACAGACTGACAACTAAGTGCTTAATATCCAAAAAACCGTTTCAACAAACACAGACATGGTTAATATAAAAACAGTGAGAAAGTGTCACTTGTCTCAGTGCCATCCATCTGGCAAATCAACTCTCCACATGTGGACTCCTGAAGTCAGCTTGTTTTAGCCTTTCTCCAGGGCCCTCCCTAATATGCGACATCAGCAATGAACATCATGTTTACCCTGTAAACCAATGATATGACCCTCCCACATAACAATCTGTGCCCCCCCGAAAACCCACCCCCAAAAAAGATACATCCTTGCAGATAAGAGACGACAAATGACACCATCAAAAGTTCACCATCAAATGTACTAAAGGTCTCAGCTCACCAAACACAGGACTGGACTGACAGAATATAAAGTAGAAAAAAAAAAGAGAACCAAAAACAAGGAAAAACAAAACATGTTGATTCTACTCCTGTCCTCCTCGCATGTATCCTTGTAGTGGTAGCAGTGCACGGGCCACATGCACCTCAAGTTCACTATGAAGAAACACGAGAGGGTCCTCTGTGTGTGCGCTGCTGCTCTCAGGTCAAATTATCTGTCACTAGAGCAGCAGTCATCAGCCTCCTGACCGAACCAACAACACAACCTCAAGAGTCACTTCCACGCAAGCGTAAAAATATTAGACGAGTGTACCCAAAGGGTGCAGGTCGATGTGTGTATGTCGATAAGGCCAGTGAGGAAAAGTAGTAAATTAAGAATAAAAAGTGATTTGTCCTCTGGAGTAGTCCTGGAGTGAATGCATAACATGTAAGCGCAAACATACATACACGCACACGCATGCATGCACAGGGTGCAGCAGTGTTCCACTTCTTCGCCATTTGGCGTCTCAGGTGCATGAGAGGAGGACACGATCCTTTCTCAATCACTGATGGAGGAAATGAATGTAGGAATGGTGTGGGAAGGTCTGCAGATGCCTTGTTTGTATACGCATGCGCTGCTGCTGCAGCAGCACAGAGGTGGTTGACGGTAAGCAGGTCCTGTTAAAACAGTGGCATTTCCAGTCACTCGCTGTCAGACAGGGTCTCGTATTGAGACATGAGCAGAGGTTTGTGCTCCTCCTCCCCCCAGGAGGGGCGACCCTGTCCAGGTCCAGACCCTGGGCCCTGGCCCCCTTGTTGGCCAGAGGAGGGTGAATGAGCAGACACCGTCCCGGTGGTGAAACGCATCATCAGCGGGTTACATGGAAAGGGAGTTGGTGTTGAACCTGCAAAAAAAAGCACAGTGAGAGAACTGCTCTGATGTGTCTAAAGCATCAAAACATTCTCCTCCTACAGAAGATTATATAAAAATTTGTAAATCAGAGGGTCACAAAGGGGGTTTATACCTGCAGACAAAGGTCGATCCTCCCAGACACGGTTGGTAAGAGGTGTTCGCCTGTTGCAGTCTCCCTCTGAGTGGACTGAAGACACAGAGGACGGTCTCTCACCACCTGAGAGTCCTGGTCCTGGTGACTTGGCCTTGCGCCCATTAGAGCGTCCACTACCCTTTGAGGATTTTGTACCACCTGCAAACAGAGGCAAAGCTCTGATGTGAGCCTACAGTATACTCCGTTTAAAGTTACTTATTCTAAGCTGCCTTTCGCTGCAAAAAGTCCATCTCCATATGTTAACATTTTAGCTGGATTTTATTATTGACAGTTGTTGTTACAGCAACATATCAACAAAGATTGAGTTTTATATAGAAACAAATCGTATCTCACATTCACAAGTCGGTGCCACTGATTGGATGACAAAGGTGCAAATTATATAAAAATATAATGTAGGCATAAAAGTTTAACCTTATGGAACTGTGACGCCCCCTCACTGTCTCTAAGGAAGTCCTGGCCTACTCTTATTGATGGCTGGCTGACATTGGAGGGTTGGCAGTTCACCTGGGTCTTCCAGGCTATAAAAGCTAGCATTAACCCTCCTTGATGTTTGTGCCTTGGTTATTGTATGTCTAAATTATCTTTTTTTTTCTTTTCTTTTTTTTTAAAGTTAACCTGTTGTGTGGACTCCTTCCTTGTTCCCTACTTTGAGCCAGTTTGTGATATAACAGATAAAATCCAAACCAGATTAAGTGTTTTAAGAGGTGGCACCTTGTGAGAAAGAGTCTTCAGCCCGCCCTTCTACAGACAAACTGGAACTCAGTGGGGTGGCAGCGCTGGATGGAGAGCGTTCCTCAGATTGATCATAATTGCCCATCAAAGCCTTTCTTATAATGGCCTCCAGGCCTATTGAGTTACCAGATGCTTCTGGGGGTGGGTTATGGCGGACATTTACAGGTCCTGTGAAAAAAAAAAATAGATCATTAAAAATATTAGATAGTTGGTCGAGAAACCAGGACAGACAGATGCAAAAAGGTCAGAAAGCCAAAAATATACCAGAAGTTGTTAGAGAGGAGGAAGACAGCCATAAAACTACAGCAGTAAACGGTGCCAGCAAAGAAAAGGCAAATACAGGGTTTAAAACTCCAAGTTTTCTAGTACTCTGAGGTCATCTATTATGACCTGTAATTCTCCAAAATGTCTATATAAACATTAAAACTATTATAAGTCCATGTCACTATACAAGGCTTGACAGTGTTTCACACTTTTACCT
>VVAS01112761.1:0-10546 GCA_015103295.1 Ptychochromis oligacanthus | reverse complement strand
AAAAAAGAAACTAAAAAAAAAAACAAAAAAAAAAAAAAAAAAATACTCCTCTGAAAATGTGAAAATGGTCAGGTACAAGGACTGGACTGAATAGGGAGGGGAAAAGCAGTCAGTGTCCAAAGAAAAAACCCTGGCGAACTATTGCTCAAGACCACTTTAAAAATGATAAGAAAGTCTGACTAAGTGAAAGATGTCTCATGACTTTTGCACAGCACTGTAATCGGTACAGAAGATAAATCCTGTTGACTTTGCTAAGCCACTAGTGCAAATTAGGAAATGTTAGCAAAGATGCTTCATGTGGTAAATATTAGTCTACACCTGCTAAACAGTAGCATGTGAGCCTTGTCATTGTTTTAGCACACTCAAGTTAGCATTTAAATGTAGCATTTGATATTTACTGCTTTTCTTATTTACAGGATTAGAGAACAGCTCCCGTTTTTTGTGTGCTAATAAAACCATCACGCATAAAAAAAATTTCCACCAAAGAGGTTTTGCCCTTTTAGTGAAGAAAAATCATCGGGAGATTTTATCAGGTGACACAAGCTTAAATTTCATTTTTGTTTATCAAATGTTCAGAAATAAAATGAAATATGCGCTCAGTATTTTAACAATGTGCAGCTTAATCATGTGTACATGCACAGTCACCCACCACCAGAGGCCTACTTTAATCCAGGAAAAACCTAGATTTAACATTTCTTATGTAATCCAGTTTAGTAATGCATGACATGCCAGGCTGCAGATTCTTCATCATAAATAAATGGTACAACTGTTGACATACAATTCTTTGGGGAAGCCTAGAAATAAATAGAAAAGTATAAATCTATCTTCATATTTTGGTCTAAAAAGTGCTCCAGCTTAGCTTTAATCACAGTGGAGTTGTTCTGGATTATCAGCAACCTTTCCTCCTTACCAGGTGTATTCCCTGAGGTCACTTTTAAAACAGAGACAGTCACTATATCCTGTCTTAAGGCATGTCAGATGAGACACTTTGAGTGCTAGAGAGGGGCTTTAGTGAGCAGCGTGATGACACGTCCTGAATAAAAACCATCCATATTTTGGATTGTCAGGATAATCAGCTTGTCTCTGAGCCTGCCAGTTAGTACCTGGCAAAGCTCCTATGTAAAGCCACAACAGGCAGGCAGCAGGTTTGTGCATATTTGAAGTTGACGGTTTGAACTTGTGGCCATCTGTAGCGCTCTAGAAACCTGCCGTTTTGTTAACGGTCACAGCTTATCTACTACAAAGCTTTGCATAACGAGAAAGGAACAGTGCTTTCCCACGCTGCTTTGCATCTATTTTATTTCAGGGGTAATTGTTTGAAATGAAAGTGTGTTTAGGAGGAGCTATCATGATTCCCTGTAATGTAGTTAAAAGTGCAGAGTTAACCACTGAAGATAAGGTGTTATTTCCAAACCCTTAAGTGAGCTATTATTGAATTATTACAGTATGTGAAACTCTGATTCAGAGGTGGTAGGAGGGATACAAACAACATAAACAACTTCACGGCTACAAAGCCTTCTTGTGAACTTGTAGGCAATCCGATTTAAGCAATGTACTGTGTCAGTGTAAAGCTCGGGAGAAAAGTGCTTTCATAACCAGGCAACATTCAAGCACAGCGGATCTAGGCCTGGGGTCAAAGGAGAAACTGCCAAGATGAAGAAATGTTCCAACGCCCTGCCTATTTTTGTGCAGACTGTTTTCCATATTCAAAAGCACGTTGTTTGCACTATAAATAAGCAATTTATAACATCCTGCATTTCAGTATATCAGATAATAAGCAAATGTTTGCATCTGTATTATTCCCTACTCTCCCTCTGCTGGTGTTCATAGTAGAGGAAAGCAACAAGTACTGAAGTATTTTATTTTCTTGGTACTTCCACTTGGTTTCTAATACTTCTACTACTCCACTGTGGAGGGAAATATTGCATTTTTTTGTTCACTACAGTTACTTTTCATTTTAAGACCATTAATCTTAAGACACAATGCATTATTAATGTTTAAACCAGTGATTTCCTATCTTTTGTGCTTGTAATCTTTTATAGAGAGACCGGATGTTTGAGTGTTAAGTGGTTTCACTTGTAAACCTCTCAAATGGCTTCAGAAAAGAGGCAACATTAATCAGTGTCCTGCAACAAAGCAAGTATCAGAAAAAAGTCAACAATATTTGTCAAATTTGTGTTGTGTCATTGATTAATTATCTTGCATTTATCCCCAACTGTGAATATTTGAAGGGCACTCAGTCCTTGTGTTTAAAAAGAACATAAACTCAACTACTGAACCTAGTTACAGTTTAAGTGTTGACTGTCTCTTGATTTGTGTTTTTGAATTTTATGCAGCATGGGGACTTTCATTTACTTTTGATGCTTTAAGTAAAATCTGCTGTTAAAAACTCCTAAACATGAATGTAGGAGCCTCAGTAGTGTAGCTTTACATTGTTACATTGTTTTATATAATGTAAGGAATATTAAGACTTCTTCCACCATTTGTTATCCTTCCTGCCCTCTCTGCTTGTGTAGTTCCTCTGTTCACGGTGTCTGGGGTGATTAAAAGCAGCTCTGCTCTCCAGGTAAGAAGCAGCGCCTAAATTATGGTAATAGCTGCTGGCAAGAAAGAAAATGAGAGCAGTTATTAAAATTAATGCTGCTGCTTCTCATGTGGGCCGAGGATGTGGCTGCAGGAAAAATATGAACTGTATTTGGATGCACATTTAACATCTATCCCTCCTCTTCTTCAGAGGGCTTTGGTGCATATGCTTCTTTATTTTTTCTGTTTTCACATGTGTCATCCCTGCTTAATCTCAAGTCTAGCTTTGTTTCCATTTGGCCTTTTCAGATCCAGCTTTTTGGGCACTGATCATAGTGTTGCAGTTGTCCAATGTAGGCGATGCCAGTTTCCCTCAGTCCAGAAAGCCCAAGGGCCCCAGTCTGCGTTGTGTCTTAACATGGTCCGCTAAGCTTCAAACAGACGCCACACTGTGCTGGAGTCCAGGTCCTTCCTTGCTCTCTACTTTGAAGTGGGAATCCTTGCACTTAGCACGTCCTACCACCATAGTTTGGTTTTGTATCCAACTAGAGAGTCTCTGTTATGCTTGCTCCTTTTGAACTACAGTACACATTTTATTCTCATTTTTCCACCTTCCAGACATGACCTTAGACACTCATTTGGCCACCTAAGATGCACCAGAGATTGCTCTCTTTATGCCAATTAGGTTTAAAAGATAAAGCATATACTTGTTGACGGATGTATTTTCAGCCAACAATTTTAGAGCAGTGATATTTTTTTTATTTTCATTTCAACAAATAGTTGGATGAATAGAAGGAGTAATAAGTCTTTTTTGTGTCATTTTTGCTTATGAGTCAAGCACATGCTTTGTGTTGGTGTAACATGCAGTTTATGAAGTGGAATATTTCAGGATATACTGGATGAACTGCCACAGAATTTGCTGCCGGTACTCAAAGTTCCCGGACAGGTAATCCTTTGAACATTGTGATCCCATTTGTTTTTAAACATAGCACACAACTGTTAATTTAGCTTATGTAGGTAATGTATCCTGTTAGTCTCCCTCTTGACTGTTTCCACACAGCTCAGAGTAACTCCTTTGAGCTGTGTTATGACTGAATACTGTTTTACCTGTTCATTGATTACTATATAGTAAATCATTTGTCATTGTACACCCACCAGCTGTTTCATTAGGTGCACCTGTTCAGCTGCTTGTTAAAGCAGTATCTAATCAGCCAGTCACATGGCAGCAACCCAGTGCATTTAGGCATGTAGACATGGTCAAGATGACCTGCTGAAGGAAGAAAAGGTTATTTAAGAGACTTTGAACATGGCATGATTGTTGGTGCCAGTTGGGCTGGTCTGAATATTTTATAAACTACTGATCTACTGGAATTTTCCTCCACAAACATCTCTGGGGTTTACAGAGAATGGTCAGAAAAAAGAGAAAATATCCCGTAAGCGGCAGTTCTCTTGGTGAAAAAGCCTGGTTGATGCCAGAGGTCAAAGGCGAACTGCCGGACTGCTTCGAGCTGATAGGAAGGCAACAATAACCACTGGTACAACCAAGGTATGCAGAAGAGCATCTCTGAACGCACAAGACATTGATCCATCCTGCCTTGTATCAATGGTTCAGGCTGGTGGTGGTGCTATTTTCTTTGCACACTTTGGGCCTCTTAGTACCAATTGACCGTTCCTTAAACACCACAGCCTACCTGAGTATTGTTACTGACCATGTCCGTCCCTTTATAACCACAGTGAGCCCATCTTCTGATGCCCGCTTCCAGCAGCATGAGATGCCATGTCACAAAGCTCCAATCATCTCAGACTGGTTTCTTGAACATGACTGTACTCAAATGGCCTCCATAGTCACCAGATCTCAGCACCTTTGGGATGTGGTAGAACGGGAGATTCACATCATGGATGTGCAGCCAACAAATCTGCAGCAACTGTGTGATGCTGTCATGTCAATATGGAGCAAAATCTCAGAGGATCGTTTCCTTCAACTTATGAATCTATACCACTAAGAATTAAAACAGTTCTGAAGGCAAAAGGGGGTCCAACCCTGTACAAGTAATGCGTACCTAATAAAGTGGCCGGTGAGTGTATGTAAACAAGGTTAACCATGATTTGGGCCCTAGATTGCTTTCTCTTCATTCTGGGTCACAGCCTGGAAACAGTTTAGAAGCAGAGTACAAATAAAGGGTTGTATGTAACACAGGCTTACAAAAGCTCCCCCACCATGAGTTTGATGTCACTGTTTTGCAGTGTGGAAGAAAAACATGCCATCACAGATAAAAGGAGTAAAATAGAAATAGTTCTCTGTTGCTATGCATAGTTAAATTGCTATCATAAGATGCTAAACATGGTCAACTTACTAAATATAAAATGTTAACATGAAATAAAATGATGTAACAATAGAGGACACAATCTAGTACTTGTCCATCCATGTGTGAAAGAATTTGCATTTGAATAATAGAATTAGATGAATCTCATTTACGTTACATTACATTGTTTGATTTCAACAGTTTATTAACAGGCGTAATGAAACCTGTTTTAAAAAGTCTTTCTGGGACTGGGCAGTAAAAGTTGTGAAAGCTCTGTGTGATTAAGATTACAGTCCTAATGGAGTGTAGTTAATAGCAGCAGAAAGTGATGGAAGAAGTGTACAGTTCAGTTGCACAGACTTCTCACCCATTCCTCTCTCTCTTTATGTGATGAAAGATCAACAGTAGCACTGTGAACACATTAGCTTCAAGTATGAGCAAACTGTCACCTCCAAGTTACGACTTAACTGTATTTAACGGCATCACTTTCGCATCACCTGTCTGTTTACACTAATTACAGCTGCAGGTGTGCAAACACTCATGTGTGTCTGCACACATGATATTTTCTAATTCAAACAATCTTAAGATAAGAATCTAACAGTATTACTCATCCCCAGAGCAGAGCTGCAGATGCTTTTTGTTGCATAAGCCTCTTGGGTCATAATCTTCCTGTCATGTTTTCCAACTGTGGAATGACTCGCAAACTCGCAGACTCACAAAAGAGGGAAACTTTTGTGTTTTCCATGTGGAGCTTCCAAACTGCTGGCAGTGGTTTTGGCAGAGTCTGACATGGGCCCTCTTGAGGAATTCCAGGATGCTATTAGGCTGAGTGACTGTGGCTATGGCTGATTGTGTGCATATGTATGCACGAATGTGTGTGTGTGTTGCTGTGTTTGGGTCTCTGCTATGTTGGCTTGTTGCCGCTGTACCACTCCTCTCCCACGGCCTTTTTTTTCCTTTCATTCAGGTGGAGCAACAACTAACTAGCTTTTGATATACTGTAGAAATAGCTTTGGTGCTACAGCTGTGGAGAGGGCAACTACCTACATTTACCGAAGTACTGCTCTTAAGTTTCATGTTGAGACAAATTTCACTTTCATGCTTTTCATGCTACTTTACATTTCCACTCCACTATATTATAAAGGGAAATGTCAAGCCTTTTTTCTCTGAACTACATTTATTTGAAATTTGCAGCTACATTTTTGGTTCAAAACATGGAGGTCACACTTGACCCATCTTAAGTAGTGATAACCAAGAAAAAAGAGTGAGAGAGATAAATACTGAAATAAATCTACAGAAGAGGACTAGGGCCACTGAGGGAAATTCTGAGAACAAAGGATTCTGACAGAATTCTGAGATTCTGACATTAATCTCAGAATTCTGAGAAAAATGTCAGAATTCCAAGATAAAAAACACAAAGTCATGACCCAAAAATACATATTTTTTTTTCAGTGGCCCTATTTCTCTTAAATCACACAGCAAAAACAACCATTCAGACTTTACATGAAAAACATTATTTAAAAAAAATAGTGTTTCCTAAACTTTTTGGCTTGTGAACTGAGATGAAAAAATCATTACAGAAAAGGAAAAAAAAAAAGCCCCCTTAGATTTATCTTGTGACCAGCTGGAGGTGCATGACTAAATATCATAAACTGTATGTAAAAGATGGGTGTAGGCACTGGGACATCATCCACTGGTTTGTGGACTGCTGTTTGTATGATGGTGTTTGTTTTTTAACCTGCATGTGACCATATTTGGAGTTGCCATCTAGTGCCCTTTGTTGGAAAGGTGCATCCTTAATTCACTGTGATACGGAATAGGATGCTAATTTTGGCCTGACTGTATTATAGAAATTCACATGTTTTGTTGTCTGACAAAAATAAAATAAAATGGGAGCTAACCGGGGGCTTAGCCAAGCCCTGAAATCTTTCGGATTTTCACTCAGAAAAAGCAACTTTTTAAAGTTAAAGTACGATATTTTATAGTAATATTCATATAAAATATCAAACACTGTGCACTACCTAAAGGTTGCAGTCAGGTGTGTCAGGCAGTCTTTCACAGAATGATATAAACAATCAGTGCAATTTGATTTCTTCAGCTTTGCTACTATTTTTTATTTTAAGCAGCAGGAGTAAAATCTTGAGAAAAAAAATCAAAATGTACAGTAGATGTTGAAGAAGTATATTTAGACTTTTCCAGCCCTGGTCTCAGAGCTTCTGCTTCTATTGTGCCATAACGGCCCCTTTAAACTGTGTCTCTTCTGTCTTGTCTTTTGGATGCTCACCTCCTCTTCACCTTTCCTGCTCATCAATCTGCTGCACTCTTAATTTCCTCTGCTCTCTCTTCTCTCCTGGTTGTACAAAGAATGCAGTCAGGATGTATCAATCAAACTCTATCCAAACCTCTAATTTTTCAGATAATTTTTAAAGGTATTTAACGTGTTATTTATATTTCATACATTGACTCAACCCATTATTCAGCAAATATCAGATTGCAGAAAAGCAAAATATTAATGTACTATTTCATGAGTCATCAAAGTCACTACTGAATGGCAGCTACAGGCCAATGTTTAATGCAGCTGCAGACACATCATGTCCTCTTTTGTTAATGTATTTTTTCCTTTTAATTTTGCATTCAGTATTTTAATAATCCCTCTCTTTTTAAACTGTTTTAGTCATTGCACTGTATTTGTCTACATTTATGCACACATTTTTCCCTATATAATTGAGTAGTTGACTTTTTAAATACAAACTGTCAGTATTATTATGGCTGCAGCATCAATATGCATTATATACACATGCATTTTTTTACTAGGTTTCAGCGCTGAGGTACATTCTTGATTGTGTATGGTCATAATAACCTGAGATGTTTTACTGGGAATCATGAGGTTCAGAGCATCTCCCTGTAACCACGGTTACTCACTGTCACCTGCGCGCACAGTCTGTTTGCTGCTGTTTAAGCCTGACGTTACGCTAAGCATCTGCATGATTTCATGTTACGGCGTGATGGATTTGTTTGCATTTCTCGCTGTCCCCCTGATGGCCTCAATAACTTCGTTATGAATAATGTATTTCTTTTTCAGTTGCATGAACTGTGCGAGAAGTGCGTGCGTGAATCTCTGGCTCAGTGCGTCAGAGAGCGCAGCTCCAACTTGTAACAATAAATGTTTTAGAAGCACTTATAGGCTCTAATTCGCAGTCCTGAGTTTGTATCTGAGGCATGCCCCGTCTCTGCAGCAGCAACAGGAAGTCGCTCCTTCTCCGCCTCCTGTCTTCCTCATTTTTCTTTTCAGAAATGCTTTTTATGCCCATTGTTGAAGTGTTTTAGCTAGCTTAGTTAACCACCACCAGATAAACCTGTTTTGCGAAAGAGCTGCTAGAGTCCCGCTCATTGTTGAATGCAGTTTGACGGGCCAGGGCCAATCAACACAGGCGCTGATGTTAGGTTGGACCTGTGGGATGGATGCTTGGCTATGATTGGTTCTTACGATTAGGGTAGTTTGGTTCAGACAGAGACGGGAGCGTTTCAGATGTGACTTCGCCCCTGATAAACGGTGGCAAACAGACACCTGAATACACCTGTCCTTAAATTTCTTTTATGAGATCCAGGGCTATTCAAAAAACATCCGGGGCTCGAGCCCCGGGCGCCCAGGGCTAACGACGCCCCTGTGTCAGGGTTTAGGCAGGTTTGGGGGTTTTTCTTTGTTGTCTCTCTTGCTCTCTCTCTCTCAGGTGGAGAGGTGGGCTGGTCTGTGTTCCACCCATGGGCGGAGCTGCCCTTCCCGGGCTTGTACCTTCGCACCTGTTGTGCATCTACTCATTGTGGTAGTGTGTTTAAGGAGCGGCTGTGGCTGTCATTCTCCGCCAGATCGTTATGTCCACCATGGTGGTAACTTGGCCGCCATTAGAGTCACCATCTCACCCCCCGGGGGCAGTTTTTGGTGAACATAGATTTTTTTTTTCTCCCCCTCAACCACTGGATTTCTGATGCACTTCAGTTCATGGCTGTGTAACTGAACATTGCAGCTCTCTGCTCGCTGTTTTCACTCAATATTGAAGCTATATAGGAGCCCAAATATGGCCAATACTGTATGCTGTGTATATGAACAACTGGCATGAGAGCTGCTCTACAGGGGTGCTACAGTGCGGCTGTTGTTTGTGCAGGTGTGCTGCAGTATGACGTGTGATTATGAAATATGCTGGATATTCATTGCACTTGTTTATTCAACCATTTACTATGATCGGAAAAGCCCCCATTTGAGAGTAAAAGAAAACTGTGATTTCCGGCCTGGGTCAATTTTGTGGTTTAGCCTCCAACCACTCCTGCACCACCAATACCCCCTTCACCCTCTCAAGTTGGGGAAGGCGAAAGCACAGGGGCACAGTCAGCGTTTATTTATGGAGCTGCTTTGATGTGCAGACTGACAGCTGATATTTCCAAGGCACAATGTTAAACTGTGGGAGACCCACTGAACTCTGCGGAGAGACACCTGTGAGCTTTGCTGCTTGGTTTATCCTCCTCTCAAAGCCATGGCGATGTAGACAGGAAGCCTGTACTGTACTGCTGGCATTATGCCACAACTGAGCTGTCGGAATAAATGTTCATCACAGGAGAAGACAACTTTATTTGAAATGCATTTTTGTAACGCTGCAGGGCTTAATGTAATTACCTCCCGATATGATCCAATCGAGTTGAAAATAGTTGTTATATAACTCTTTATGACAATCCCAACACTTTAACATTTACTTTATTAACTAATTATAGGCTGGCAGTGTACACTAGCATACAAATTGATACAGTATTAAAGACTTTTGTTTATACCTTAATTATAATGTCTTATAAACCATTTCTTAATTATTTTTATACCGTCTGTAAATGAGAAATAGGGGGTCAAAGTAAAGGGTGAAAAATATATGGTTGGTCGTTTACCCATCGACCAAAAAGGTCAGGTAACAAAAAAGTGTAACTTGGCAGCAACAAAAACAGCATCTGCTCCGTTTGCTCATGTTGATTTTGGCACTAAGTGCAGCGCGGTTTGTGTAGTCTGAATGTGGTCCTCAGCTCGCCCGTTCCTCTCATGGGAGCTTCTCCTTCCTCTTACCCGCTCCTTGCCTGCCTCCCACCTCCCCCAATGCATTTTATGAACCAGTTAAGTTATTTTACATCATGTCTGCTTTCCAAAACAACTCTCCCCCTTTCTACAAATCTCTCTTGTCATTATGAAAATAGTCCTCAGCTGAAGCTTTGCACGCCAGCATCTGGCAATAGAATGGCCCCTCTGTGGGCCAGGACTTAGGTACTGTATGCTTACAAGTGTGTGTAGAAATGTGTGTTTAAAGGAATAGGAGAAGGTGGATGAGTGATTGCTCACAGGTGACTGCTGTACAAGTTGCTTGATAGGAGCCGTTTCCAGCGTGACAGGAGAAGTTTCCAACGTCAGGTGTAATTATGACAAATGGCCGAGGTCATAGCTGATATGTCCTTTTGGAAGCCTTCATGTGGGAAGTATTCAGCATTAAGGAATAAGAACACAGACATTACACACTCATCCAATCATGTTTGTAAAAAAAACAATATAAAACAACCCCACACAAATCAAAACAAATACAGCTAATAACATTATTCAGCTATATTTGTGTGGCACTTTTCAAAAACAAATTTACAAAGTACTTCACAGACATAAATATAAATGTACACAATGCAGTTAAGATTCAGAAAAC
>VVAS01112751.1:10803-26479 GCA_015103295.1 Ptychochromis oligacanthus | reverse complement strand
TGTGCGGTGTGTATATATGTGTTGTGTGTGGATATGTGTGTGTGTGTGTGTGTGTGTGTGTGTGTGTGTGTGTGTGTGTGTGTGTGTGTGTGTGTGTGTGTGCGTGTGTGTGAGTGTGTGTTTGACGGGGGAGGTTCACATATGCGTGCAAGTGACTGCATGTTCAGCTACACTGCAGGAGAGGTGCAATTTTTGCTGAGGGCCAGGGTTTTCCAGGTCGGCCATTTTAGCAAAGCGGGATCGATGGCAGAGAGAGAGAGAAAGAGCGAGAGAGAGAGGATGGTGGGGGTTGGAGGAAGGAGAGAATAAAAGAAAGAAGAGAAGAAGAAATCTGGGCATGAGGTGTTTAGGTAAAATTAGGTGTGCTGAGAAATAAGAGGTAGAGAAGCAGAGAGTGGAGGCTGGTGGATGAATGCAACTCAGAGCTTCAGGCTAATTACTTCTCCTTCATGCCAGAGACAAAAGATGTGTTATCCCTCTGTTTCTCTCAGTCGCACCTTCATCCCAACGTCTGTCGGGTTGTTTTCTTTGTTTGCTTGTTGTTTCTCTCTAAACTGTACATGAGGGATTTTTGGGTAGTGTTTCATTTACTGGGTTTTGGCGTATGTGTGTTTGTGTGAGTGCCTGTGCATTCTGTAGTCTTTTCATTGCCCATCTGTGTCTGTGTGTGTGTGTGTGTTTTCTTTGGTGTGTTTTCCTGTTTGTGTGTGTTTCTGTTCATGCTGCTGTGAGTGGAGCTGAATCCCTGATGAAGTTTAATTCCCTCACGTGGAGTTTCTCTCTGTCACGACCACAGAGAAAGCAGGAGAGTGAGAGAGAAAGAAGCAAATGCTCTGTGACGGCAAAGAGGTGCTGAAATGGACGACTGCTGTTGCCATAGAAACCCTACTAGCCACACAGCACTGTTGCTATTCCGCTTGTCTGCTGGCCAATTTTAGACCGGTTGTCTCAATGAACATTTCAGTAGGCAGCCACTTTTCTGGCACACCGTGTGCATACAATAAATTATACATGTGATATTCAAGGGGGGAGGGGGAAAAAATTTATTTAACAGCCAGGCGCCACTGAAATAGTCCACTCAGCACTCAAATAAAAGCCTCGGCATGGGAGAGATTTGAGGCTTATCCTTCAGAAAAGCCATTTGTTATTTGGAGCTAATGAAATATGAAACGCTTTTTTGTCATTCTGTTTTCATTATCCTGCTTTTATAATCTCCAGCATGTCATTTGGATTGAATTGTATTTCCCCTGCAACAAACAGCCTCCCTTTATTTTTTTGCTTGAGTCATTTCTCATATTTTGCTGTAACCTCACAGAGCGTAGACTGTCTGCTGACCACCACAGTGTTCACTAGTAGCTTACCATTAGACTTAATTCGCCATACGGAATGGCCTTTTAGCGCTGACCCAGAATATGTGCGTACGCGCGCGTGTGTGTGTGTGTGTTTGGGGGGGTGCATGCATTTGTGCCTCTCCCTCCCAGGTTAACACAGATCACTGCTTCACTGTCACATCACTCTGCTTGTTTTTTGAGTATTCAGTTACATATTAAAAAAATAACAGACACACAAACTGATAAACTCACACATACATGCACATATTCTTTCCCTCACTCAGTGCAAGGCAATGATCCATGGTAACAGGATGAGATGCTCATGCCCAGAGCACAGCTGAGTCTCCTCAGGGGAACCCTGTGTGCTCTCTCAACGCACAGCACACTCTTTTAGCTTCACAAATACCCACACACACATTTCACACATCCATTTTGATTGACTTGCCATATTTGCTTAATTATGTTTGCATGTCAGCAGCCTGTACGCCTATATTTCTTTACCTCACTACCTGGGTTTGTGTGGGTGTGTGTGAGTGTGTGGGTGTGTGTGTCTGCCTGCGTGCCTCCATGATTGATGTCAGCATGCTTGACATTTTCTGCGGTAGAATCCATTCGGGTCAGTTTACTTCTCACCTCCCCCGTCATTACTGCCTATAGGTCACTGTAAGCAGACTCTCAAACCAAAAGGGCTTGGAGAGGGAAGGGGAGTATGTGTAAGTGTACGCGTATGTGTTTTGGGAGGTAGTGGGAGTTGTGTTCAAGGTTGGTGGGGTGCTTGTAAAGAGTAGAAGCTAGGGGACACTGAGGTTTGGGGAACAGTCAGCCTGTCAAATGTGTGCAGTCATCTATGTGAAGATATGAGCTGGTAGATGAGCAGAGAGAGAGAGAGACATCATGAGAGGACAGCTCAGCTTCTTTCATTCTGCTGCACTTCAGCACCTTGGAGAGCACTCTGATGTTCCACTGTGTGTCTAGTGCCACCATGAGGCCCACTGCAGCATTGCAAAAGCAAATCTCCTACATTCAGGCACACAAACGAGTATATGTGTGGAGGCAAGAGGGCTGTTGCGTGGTCAAGGGGGTCCGAATGTGCTGTCTGTGCATGTGTGGGTTGTAGGTGGACGTCATGGCGGTGCGATCTGTCCACAGATGGATTGTCTCAGCGTGGGCCTGTTGTGACTCACAGTCTCCAGTCTTAGACACCCCCAACATCCATTTATGTTAATCCTTCTGTCTGTCTGTCTGTGTCACATCATCTGTCTCTCTGGTATATCTGCAAAGAGGCCTGTCTGTCTGTCTGGAGAGAGTGTGTTGACACAGGTGTTTGTCTCCCCAGGGTATGTATGGGTCCTCCCCTTTATACTATCAGCTTCCATTTCCTCAGTTTCTGTCCTAAGAATTTTACTCAAACTGCCTGGCTCTCTTCTTCTCCTTCTTCTGGTTCTGTTTCTGTATCTGTCTCTCTTTCTGTCTCTCTCCACCTCTCTGTGCATTATGTTAATGGTGCTCTGGGCTATGTGTAGGTAAAGGCCCAGAGACCATCTTTGCTGGGTCAGGCCTCAATGATAATGAGTGGCACACGGTGAGGGTAGTCCGGCGTGGCAAGAGCCTCAAACTCACCGTGGACGACCTGCAGCCTGTTGAAGGTAACCACAGCAGCCTGACTTATAATTTTTTCCTCATAAAATGACGCTCTTTCCAGGTTTTAAGTTGGAGTGTAGACATCTGCTTGTTTTCTGTGTTAAACATTAAGCGTATTATTTCTTTTTTAGAGAACATCTGTACCTGTGTAAGTGAAAACAATCATATTGCATTATGATTGTGGTCATGACAGTGCACAAAGTATTTACATGAGCATTAGTTTCTTTCAGTGTTAGTCAACATGTTGAAATAAATGATAGCATTAGTTTTAGCGTTGATCAGTTCCACCTGAAACCCAACTTTCCAAAGCCCTCACCTCTGAAGTTTACCCCCGCCACCAGGTCAGATGGCGGGTGACCACACCCAGCTGGAGTTCCATAATGTGGAGACGGGCATCGTGACGGAGAAGCGCTTCATGCCCGCCGTGCCCTCCAATTTCATCGGCCACCTTCAGGGCCTGACACTGAACGGCATGCCCTACATTGACCTGTGCAAGAACGGCGACATTGACTACTGCGAGCTCAATGCTGTTATCGGTTATAAGAGCATTGTGGCCGACCCCATCACCTTCCGCTCCCGCTCCAGTTTTGTCACCCTGCCCACGCTGCAGGCTTATTACTCCATGCATCTCTTCATGCAGTTCAAGACGACGTCCCCAGACGGTCTTATTCTCTTCAACAGAGGAGACGGCAATGACTTCATAGTGATAGAGCTGGTTAAAGGGTGAGCTGGAGAATAAGCTGTGTGTGATAGTTACCTTTCATTACACAAATTACAAGTACATATTCAATGAAATATAGAATAATATTTATAAAAAAGGAACCATAAATTAAGCAAATGAAATGGAAATGGATTAATACACCGTGTTAGTTGTTTATGTTAATGTTTGTTCTGCAGAAATTAATAATTTACTGATAACATTGTCCTTGATGAACAAAACAAAAAAAGACATTTGTTGACTTTAAGGTTGAAATGGCCGGTTAAGAGTATGATATGAAAAATGCACAAGTCATGCAGCTCTTTTTTTATTCTTGTAATTAAGCTCCTAAAAGACAGATAATAATGCCCCAAAGCGGATGACCCTGTGTTGTTCTTCATCACAAGTACGATTAATTTCCTTTTTCTCTTCTCACTTATCTAATCCCCTCCCCTCTCTTTTTCTCTTTCCTCCTCTAGCTACCTTCATTACATCTCTGACCTGGGCAATGGAGCACACCTGATCAAGGGCAACTCTAATAGTCCTCTTAATGACAACCACTGGCACAATGTCCACATATCGCGAGACACTAACAATCTCCACACGGTCAAGATCGACACTAAAGTCACCACTCAGACCACCATGGGTGCCAAAAACCTCGACCTGAAGGGTATGCATTTAAAGTCAGATACAGAAGCTGATACAGGATAAGGGATACTCATGGAGTTTGATTTTAGTTAAGTAAACTTATTTGCTTTATTATTGAGAGCTTTATACCAGCACCTCTAAATCTCACTAGTATGTTTTCAACACAAAATAGCTGTTTTATGTGGTGGTTGTGTGCCAGACTATTTCTGAGTCGATGAAGCTGGAGGTATTTTGGTGTTACCTTAAGCAGAACCAGGCTAGCTGTAGCTCCCTGTTTCCAGTCTTTGTAGTAACCAAAGTTCAGTCAGACAGCTTCCGGTTGAACTGGTTTATTACAGCAGTAGAATATAGCTTTGTCGCCATTCTCCTAGTTTATCACTTCCTTTGAATATGTTACATATAGAAGTGGGAAGTGATGAGTAAAAATATCTCCAGAACCTACAGATGGATGCTGGGGTGGTGGAAGGGTTTCAAACAGCAGACAGTGATGCAGGGTAGCAGTTGCACTGACATGTTGGAGGGTGAGGTGGGAAATTTTGTAGCTTTTGCAGCAGACCACTAAACTGGTGTGTGTTTGGTGTATGACGTGAGGAGCGGGATGTTCCGTGTATAGGATGGAGCGTACCTCAATTGTCTGCCTGAACTAGCTCGCAGGCTTTGCTTCATTTAACTAACTTCTGGCGGGAGCTGCTTATTACCATAAAGACATGAGAGTGGTGTCTTTTTTTAAATTCTAACTCTAATTAAGAAAGCAATTAAACATTTTTACCAGAAAATTAATGGGCAAAAGCATGCATAATCAATCAATCTTTTGTAATTTATTAAGCAAAAGTACCACTACCAAATTCTCATTGGTACTATATATAACTGGCTGACTAACTGAAGATATTTGGATTTTTTTTGCCGTTGGCTAAACACTTCAAAAGCCATGGGCTCATGGAACTTGTGATAGGACTACTATGCAATTAGATCAATCAACCAATAAAGAAAATTATAATTTACATATTAGTGATACAGTCATGCAGAACCAACAGAGATCGTGATTGGTTTGTGAAGCGGGCCTTCATTGTGCTGCTCCTCAACAGGTGATCTGTACATCGGGGGTGTTTCCAAAGAGATGTACCGAGACCTGCCTAAGCTGGTCCACTCCCGCGAGGGATTTCAGGGTTGCTTAGCAACAGTCGATCTAAATGGACGTCTCCCGGACCTTTTGGCTGATGCCTTGGCAACCATGGGACAAGTGGAGAGGGGCTGCGAAGGTGAGGTGCAAACACAGCGGTATATCTGCTCCAGCCCCGTGTCCCGACTGCTTTTTCTTCAGTTTTCATTTAACTCACGCTCTCTGTTATTAGCATAACCCACTAACCCAGCTCTTGGTCTGTTAGATGTAAAATTTACTGTCTTTCTTTTCATCTCCTCCTCAGTCTTTCTGCACATTGTGTTTTCTCTTTCTGTTCCACTCTTTCAGCAGTTCACAGGCATCTGTGTGCATTGACTAACCATCTAACTTAATTTGCTTGTTTGCTTTTTTGTTTGGCTGACAAAAGTTACATTGATGAAAGCTGACTTGCAAGGTATATCGCTTTGTGTGAGCATGTAAGAGACACATGTGTGTGAGGCTGGGAAATGCGTGTGGGAGTGTGCAAGTGTGTGTACGTATGCGTGAGTTTAAAACTACCCAGTGGTGTCCAGTGTTGTGTGGATCCAAGTGATCCAGAGTCAAAGGTCAGAGGTGACCTGTCCTCTCCTAGCCACTGTAGTGATTTCATCACAGTAGAGACATTGCCACTGCTTGACTTGAGTCAACCACAGCTCCACCACCTTGCAGCATGCTCTCTAACCCCCTCCTACTGACTCCTAACCTCAACCTCAATACTCCATTTGTGAATCATTTCACACTCTTTCCTCCTTGCCTTGTGTCCAGTGCAACGAAGGAGAACTAAGTTTAGTACTTTGACATTCTCCTCCTTCTGAGTGGTTTAGCATGAAGCAGGGAGAGAATGGTGACCAACTGCTAAAGGAAGAGTATTGAGATGAAGGCCCTTAAACATAACTCTGCCCTCTTATGTTTAACTCCTCCTCCTGTCCTCCCCCCACTCATCTAGCCTCACCACCTGCATGCTCTCCACATTTGGCTCTTTTCACCTAATAACACAGTTTATTAGTTCAGTTTATATTGGATGCTGGTAGTGTAAAGAATGGGAGTCTATTCACAACATCCTAGTCTGACTAATACTACTAATCATAATACCATTACAGCCCAAAAGCCTACTCAGCCATTTCAAACTGCAAAATGTTTCAAGCAAATGCAGCCTAAAAATAACCACGCTGTACACCAATAATGTTGTAAACACATTGGGCTCCACACAAAACCAAAAGCGTGTGTCTTTTTCTATTCTCATAACTTTTGCACCCTTCCACCCAACCATGTCTGTCACTGCAGGTCCCAGCACTACCTGCCAAGAAGACTCCTGCTCAAATCAGGGAGTTTGTTTGCAGCAGTGGGAGGGCTTCACCTGTGACTGCAGCATGACTTCGTATGCCGGGCCACTGTGCAATGATGGTGAGTTTTTCCTTTTATTCTATCTCCCAGGCCCAGGGGGGATTACAATTTTTTTCTTTTTTTTTTGTGATGCAGACAGCTAACGTACAGAGTGTAGAGCTTTCAGATATTGATATCTACTGTATTCAGACTAGATATCAACTTGAGAAATATCTACCAGCATTTGGATCATGCTGGTTTAAATGTGCATTTGTATTTCGCTAGCATGCTTGTTATCTGATTTAACTAAGGTACATAAATCTCAGTGACTGACTCTTTCAAACCTTAATCCTCACCACAAATATATCTAAACTGTAAAAAATAAACCTAATCAAATCTTCACCCTGGTGTAGAACTGCAGATCTAAAATGCTGCAGTCGGATGATTTGCTTTCAAACACCAAATCAAAGCATGCCTTTTTTCTGAGCCTCCACAGGAGGGCACTGTCAACTGTTGATTTTGATATTGTACAAAAATACCACCCCCTCAACTGGCTATTCTAACATAATGTGTGTCTGTAACATTAGATTAAAATCATCCCCACAAACGTTATATTGTCCTCCATGGCCTTAGAAGAGAGATATATGGTGGTTTTTAAGTCCCCCTGTGAATCAAACAATTATATGAGTTGTCATTTGGATGACTCACTTATACAGTCAGCCTCATGCAGTAATGCTGATAAGTAATTTGGGATACAGCCTGCAGAAGGAACGCAGAATATAAAAGGCCAGTCAGATGTGACATTTTAAAGTTGTTTTTTTTTATTATTATTTTGCAGTATGCTCATTGTGTGTTAAAGATTAAGCAAAAATTAGGCAGGGGTACCATCTGCAGCAGTCAGCCTCTGATGGCAGATAGCACCATTACAACATACAGATGTGCCTGTAATTACATTTTTTATCTGTGTGGACCAGCTGGAACCACTTACATCTTTGGCCGTGATGGAGGTTTGGTGATTTACACATGGCCCCCTAATGAACGTCCCAGCACCAGGGCAGACCGGCTTGCCCTCGGGTTCAGCACTCAACAGAAACATGCCATTCTGCTTCGGGTGGACAGTGCATCCGGCCTGGGAGACTACCTTCAGCTGCAGATAGTAAGTACACACAGTCCCATTTCAACAATTTGTCCAAGAATATGCGATTTATCATTCTCATATGACTTTTTTTGTTTCTGTTTCTTCTGTGTAATTTATTTAACTCCTGCTCCACACTTGTCATTAGAGGTGTGTGCATTTAATATCTATTAACAGGTATTACACAAGTGTGCACACTCACCATCATACCACAGTCCAGCACTCAAAATTATTAATCCAGCATGGTTATTTTTAATTAGGTCAAAACTTTCACAAATTGTGTATTATACAAGGTTAGACTGAAACAGCTTGTTTTGCATTGTTCACAAGTAAATTATATCCCATTGTGAAAGCATTAGACACATTTATTCCTCCCTCCCTGTAACAGAAATTGTATTATTTATTGATTCTTGACCTCATACTTACATTTATTGATTTTATTAGCTTATAAATTAGTGATCCTGCATAAAGTGGACCTAATATGGTCTTTTCCACCTCTGTATTTATATTCTTGGTCTCCACTTGATAAATAATCCTTATTTATGTTACACTGGGCTTTTGTCAGTTCATCCACTGTTTGAATCAAGCTGTTATAGCTCTTTCCCTTTAAGCCAACTTTCTTCTGATTGGCTATCCGTCACAAACAGAAGGTTTGAAAAGCAAGGGGGTGGAGCTTCTGTGCTCACAGCCAGACCTGCCTGCCAGAGATGACCATATAATGGATATCCCCTCTCAGTGACAACATATGAAGCCAAGACTAGAAAAAAACTGTCTGAAGCTGAGTGTTTAGAGCAGTCTGAAGCTTGAGCTTTGGGCTGGCAGGCATTACTTTACATACACTGACCTCATTATTTCAAACTTTGGCCATTGTAACAGTATGTATAGGACAGAAAATAAGGGAAAGCATAACATGTCCCCTTAAATCAGTAATTATGTGGAAAATGAAAGCAACAAAGCAGATGCATTCAGCAATGTATTTTTGTCTAAGGGCCTGCATGCCCTCAGTAATCAACCTTGTCCCAGCGAGCTCTCATAAACGTTCACGTGTGCAGTCATAACAGGCACATGGACATTATCGACCATCACAGCAGTGGGTACTTGACTAGTGGTGAGCAATACCTCCTAAAATAAATTCTCACATTTATCTCTATGACGGTTGATAACACCTTCACAAGATTAAATGTCCTCACAGTGGAGCACTTATTTGTTGTACTGTAAAATATCACAAAATCGTGCATTATGACTGAGCAGTTTGAGTTTTAAGCAGTTGTTTTCTCAAATAGGAATATCAAAATAGCTCTGTTGCAACTATTAAAATAAAAATCCATAAAACAGATGACTATAGGTGTTATTTCACTTCATCACTGGTATGTTTTAGAATACAAAGCAACATTATTTTATCAAATGTTTGTGTGATAGATTGTTTCATCTAAAATAATTGACGTTATCCTCTAGACTGTGACTGGAAAGCAGAAGAACGACTCCTTTACTGCTCTAGGATGAAGTTGCAAAAAAGCATAACTTGCTGCTAACAGGAGGCGAGAACTTTTGATCCAGGGACAAAGATCATCTCCCCCAAACCCTACTGCATCTCTGCAGTATCTAAATAGCTTTATCTCTCTGAGTAAAGCTAGACGTTTGGTTAATTGCATCAATTGCAGCTGCTGGTTGAACAGTCATGGCCCAAACACTAAAAATTTATCATACTTTGGTGACCCCTTGACAAGGGAGCAGCCGAAAGTAGCTTCTTCATATTAGGTCTGTTTGAGAGCCACAGTGTTGGTTTTCATTGCCCAGCCCTTTGTTTGACTACTTTCAACTGCTGATATTTGGACAAACTCAATAGCTCCTTTTACACCGTAAAGTACTTGGAGAAACACACTGTTGTGCATACCCAAAAGACATGAAACTAGCAATATCCTCGCCTTTGCATATCTGATAAAACGTTTTCATACCTCTCCTCCTCCTCAGGACAAAGGCAACATTAGAGTAGTGTTTAATGTTGGCACTGATGATATCAACATCGAGGAGAGCTCCAAGTTTGTCAACGATGGGAAGTACCACGTAATTCGGTTCACCCGCAGTGGTGGCAATGCAACCCTCCAGCTGGACGACCTGCCAGTCATAGAGCGTTATCCCTCAGGTAGGCCCTGCCCCGCCCATATAAGCCCAACCCTCTGACTCATCACAGCACTGCCTGTCATGGGGCAGCACTAACTACACTTTAGTCCAATTCAACTCACTTTCTAATCAGTGTTTTCTTTCAATGTTTATATTCAAACACTGAGGTTGAGACATATAATTGCAGCTTTGTTTTATGTTATTGTGTTTGAAATTAAATATGTGTGATCTGACATGAAACATGACTTTTTAAACCATAAAATGAGGTAGTTATTACAATAGCTTGTATACTAGCCAGCTATGTTATGTTAGGCCTGTTAAATAGTGTTAAAGGTAATTTATGAAAATATTCAATACAGGTGTCAGTTGTTTTTCTCACCATAAAAGAAAATAATAACAGCTGGTGCATTTTTGGACAAATAATAATTTAAAAACATGTCATATTTTGAGATAAATGTTTAACTAGAGTAAAAAATAAGACAAAGGAAAAAAGTGTATTTTGTTGAATATAGTCTTTGTTTTTATATTTGTTGGGTTTCATATTTAAAGTGGTAATCCTAGTCCTAGTTAGTAATCTTTAACACAATGAGGCTTTAGGTAGCTCATAGCTAAAATGCTAAATGCTAGTTGTTGTGAGGTGTGTGTGAGGGATCTTCCTGTATGTAACACTAAACTCAGTCAGTTATATAGGCAGTATGTGACAGCTGTAACATTATTTCCCTGTGCTCTTGCAGATGTTAACCCCTGAAATGTCTCTTTAAATTAAACCCAATGAACAGAGAGTAAGAGTCCGCTCAGTGGATACATAGTGAATTCAGCTTCTCTTCTCTTCAAGCTGACCTTAACACAGTGACATGCTAACAATGAGCAGACCATTACTTTCTTTTCATTGCTGTTCTTTTTGTATCCAGCTCCTGTACCAAGTTTGGATGTGCGTAATTACTACTGTGTTTTCATCTCTAAATTAAAGGCAACATTGATAACGAGCGCCTGGCCATCGCCAGACAGCGAATCCCCTATCGGCTCGGTCGAGTAGTTGACGATTGGCTACTCGACAAAGGTAAAAACCCTGATTAAAATTCCTTAAAACTTTCAGCTTAAAAAATACAATTTGAAGACAGTTGACTTATTGTGCACCATCAACTAACATCTAAAAATCTAAATCCATAACTAAGTATTTAAAAGTTGGGCAGCTGTAGTGTGTAATACTGTGTAAACTGTAGTGCCTGTGAACGTATCTTGTTAGTGTGTATCTGATAATATCAGGTTAAAGGGACGATGGAGAGATTTAAATGTGAATAAATCAGAAAATAGAAAAGAAGTACTGATAAAAGATGCTTTATTAAATAATTTTGTTTCTTATCAAATTGTAAACAATAAAGCATTTTACTAAAGATTATATGTTGAAAAAAAATTTGTAATCAAATTAAAGTACATGCAAAGTATTGTGCCATGTAAGAATTATGTAAATTTGAAATGACTAATAGAGCAATTCTTTTTGAAAAAATGTAAAAGTTTTCCTCCTAAACTTCAGCAGAGCTCCTTAAATTAGACTCTAGTCCCTTTAACAGTGAGCAGTGCTAGAGCTTATAACCTGTGCATGCTTCATAGGGCTGTGACAACAGTTCTCTAGATTTCTGTCTCTCTGTCTGCCTGTCTGTCGCTCCTTCAAATACAATGTCGTGCTGCACAGCCATCACCATAGCAACCATCTGTCAGCCCCGTCTTCTTGGGGCCCTCTGACTCCTCTCATCTGCTGACTCTTCCTCCTCCTTCTGTTCTTTGCCTCCTCATCCTCCTTCGTCAACTTCTCAGTCTCTTCACCCCACCCCACCCCCAACCCCCTCCTTCTCTAGTTCTCTGTTCTCACTCTTATCTCTCTCAGTCTCAGCCTTCTCCACGGTTCTCCACGGCTTCGATTTGCTCTGCCATGCATAATCTATCCCATCCTCTCACCATGGCTTGGGGGTGGTGGATTGTGTAACACTCAGGCACTCGTGTGTGTATGTACGCACATATGTGACCATTGGAATGTGTGTGTGTGTGTGTGGCTGTATTTGCGTGTGTCTGTCCACCTTTTTTCCCTGTGTGCTTGTTGCGGGTGTTTGTGTGTGTTCGCGTAGGCCGCCAGTTGACCATCTTCAACAGCCAGACAACAGTGCGTGTTGGTGGAGGCGAGCGAGGTGCAGCCATGTTCCAGGGACAGCTGTCTGGCCTTTACTACAATGGCCTCCGCATCCTCAACATGGCCGCTGAGGGGCACCCACACATCAGAGTGGAGGGCAGCGCACGTCTTGTTGGCGATATGCCATCGTCCTCGATCACCCCGCAGTCCAGCGCTGCGGCCGGAGGCAACCGTTCTGACTCTGCCCCCTCCATCAGTGACATCACAACCACCACAGCCACTAACAGGAAGCATGGTGCAACAGCGCAGGTCAGAGCACCATCGCATTTGCAAGCTTTTCTGTGTAAGCTTGTGTAAGGAAACCTTATTAAATCCGGTCTGTGTGGTCACGTAAAGATCGACCGTTCAAATGTAATTCCTCGAATATCTTCCTTTGGTGTGACAATAGGTAATTAAAAAGTGGTAATTTGCTTTGATAAGTTTCTTTTAGCACTCAGTAAGAGGATTAGTATGCTCACAGCCCACTAATCAAGGATGGCAAGATATAACAGGAGAAGTGGAATTGTTTTAAACTCCACTCAGAGCTCCACTCAGTTTATTCATGTAGTTTCATATGCACTGCTTCACATAATGCATTGCAGAAATTGAAAAGACATCACACAGTATGGATAAAAACTCAAATGAAACAGAAGTACAAGGTGGATAATGATCCACTCAAAAGCAGATGAGAACTAGAAAGTTTGAAAATATTTTTTAGGCATTTTGGTCATGTGTTGCAATAATCGGTCATGATATATAACAAAAAAGTTCCCAGGTGAAACTCAAATGGTATATATTACAGGGTCAGCCTCTTAGGCCCCTCGGGCACCAGGATACTTGAACATCAAAGTCTTTCACCTGACTTTAAAGGTGGTCAAAGTCAGAACACGTCTTATCATCTCTAAGTCTGCTGCAGCCATAGACTGTATAGACTGTGATGTCGCCCTTTGGTTTCCCATTTTGAAGCCTTGACTTGAGCATGCTGGCTGTCCTTGGTGCTCTATGCTCACACTATGGTATCATATACTCTAGTACTAATTCCCAACAGTTACCTCACATTGTAAGGTAAAGACTGTTCAATATTAGAGAGAAAATCAGATGATCTCCTATGAGCAGCACATGGTGACACCAGTAAGGAAGAACTCCCTTTTAACAGGAGGAGTCCTCAGACAGAACCAGGCTCAGGGAGAGGCAGCCATCTGCCGCAACTGGTTCAGGAGTGAGGGGAAAGAAAATAGAAAAAAGGAGAGCAGAGAGAGACAAGGACAAGCACAAACTATGGACAGAGTCGACAAAAGTTAATGATGTGTTTGTGGCATATGAACACATCAGGAGTTAAAAGAGGGGAGGGGGAGTGGAGATGGGTCAATTACAAGGTAGTCACACCCTAAATCATACCCTGCTTTATTGTCCGGGCTAGGTCCATCCTTTATATACAGTCTGTGGTTACAGCTCATGAACAGCAATAACTAAATAATGCTTAAATAAAATGTGGCAGCATATATACAAATTTATTTTAAGCTGTTTATCTATAAAGAGAAATAATGTCACACAACTGAATAATCAAGTATCTTTAAAAAAAATTATTTTTTTTTCCTCCAGGAACTCCTTTAGGCACTTTTCTTTATTATATTGCATGATTAATAGGTTTTTATTTGCCCTGTAGCACTGTTTGTTTGTATTTAATGGACAGAGGGCTCACTTTCTGCTACAGCACAGTCACAGAAATGAACTAGATGCCAAATTCCCAACTAAGTGGTCACTCCCTGCTAAATTACTGCAGGAGAAATGTTTGTGCCAATGGAGGATGTAATAGCTTTCCCATAATATGTAAACTGATGCAAATGGGACAATAGAAACGCATAATTGTTATTGAGGCATATTTATAGCGGCTGCAGCTGAAGAGTCGATGCTAATATCAGAGGATTCATTGCGGGCAGGTACACCGCAGACGCTTTTGCTCTATTGTTCAAATCGCTATGGAGATGTTATCAGGCTCTTTGTGGGCGTCTGTGTGTGCTGCAGTTCTTCTGTGTTATAAAACTGTGCGCCAGCAGCACTGAAAAAAGATTTTATTTTTTTTTTATTTTTTTCCTCAGTGATACAAGTTGCCATGGAGATAGTGAGCCCCACTACCCGCTGCTCGCTTTCTCACTCTCACCCAGACTCCCACAGAGACTAGCTCCTCTGTGTATAAACCGCCAGCTGTTTCAGACATAAATAATAGAACGCAGAGAGCTGTGAGCTAAGCCTCAGGCATCAATAATGGATATGAGAGCTGGATGGATAGCGCTGCAGAGTGACAGTGCTGTCACAGGGCCTTTTTTTCCACACACTTCACCGCTCAATCTCTCCCTGTGTATGTGATTTAAACGAACTATTCCTGCGCCTGTGATTTACTGATGTGAGTGCTGAATCTGGGGTGCGGAGCCGTGCAGTGGAGTCAGTATGAGAACTGGGTCAGGCCCACTATATGCTCGATATACTGCAGCGTGTGTGTTTGCTCGTCTGTGCAAGTCAAATCACTCCTGTTGGCCCCCAAACTCTATTTCTGTGTGTGTGTTTGTCTTGTTTAAGAAGAATCTACAGCTTCCCTATTGAGGCTGCCTAGTGTTGCCTGGCAACCAATCTGGCCTTAACCAACACACACATAAACTGTAGAGAGGAACACTGAAAGCACACACACACAAACACTCAGGTGGATCGGGAACAATAAGCTTGAATTGCAGCACATTGCATCAGAGGAGGGGCAGTGAGAGATGTCTTACAAAGGTGCTACGGGTCCAAGCAATTTGCCAGGTTCTCGCACACGCCTCAAGTTTGGGTGTGTGTCTGAGTGGATCTGCCTAAGTTGTCCCATGGGTTTGCTCCTGCCGTCAGTGCTTTGTGCAGTAAGAATATGTTATGTGCTTCTTCCTGACGTCCACGCTGTGTCGGGGTTTTTTTGTGTCTTGAAAAGTGGAAGGGATTAATAATGCATGACAGCTGAGCACCAGCGAGAAGAAGAGAGGGAGAGTTTGTGTGAGTGTTTATGCTAGAGGCTGCTCTGAGTCACAGAGCTTGAGTTTGGTTTTGATGTTCTATGTCTGTCGGTGGATGTGTGTTTGCGCGCGTTCACGTGTTTGTGTGTACCTGTGTTTGATGGGAAGACTGATGGAAGAAACCCGAGGCTCGGAACTGTGCCCAATTGGCTATCAGGAATCAGCTGACCCAGGCACTTCCACGTCTCATGCCTCACTCACTCCTCTCCTCTTTTCCCATCTGTTTTTTTTCTCCCTGACTGCATCGCTATCTCCACATCTTTCACATATCTGTCTCCATCCTGCCTTTCTTCCACTCATTATCGATCTTCTGGAGATACTTTCTCCCTCTTCCCTCGCTTATTTTTGCTTTCCCTTTGCTGTTTCTCTCCCTTCATATCTTTCCCTATTTTCTCTTCACTTGCCTCCCCCCCCCC
>VVAS01112675.1:3235-20051 GCA_015103295.1 Ptychochromis oligacanthus | reverse complement strand
CCATAACCTCTACAGTGTTTCTTAGATGATAAAAAAAATGCTTGTAAGTATGCTGTTGATGTGATGTTTAAATATGTAGATTTAAACTGACCCTGAGGTCATTTTATGAGTTAGCTCGTTTTTTTGTTTTTTTTTACATGAAAGTAAATGATTTATTTATTTGCCTGTTCAGAAGGTAAAGTTCAGCTAAGTAATAAATTCCAGTAGTAAATTCCATCGTTTTTAATCATTGGTGGCATTTCAATTTCTTTTGTACACTCATGACTCATGTCAGAAATTAACCAAGTTCTAGCTGCCCTTTTGGTTGACTTTAGAAACTGCGTTTATATAGAGAGCATTAGACATGTGTCAACTGCTATTATATAATATGTGGCATATAGTCAAATCATTATCAAAGTCAAAAACTGATGATTAAAGATGTAAATTAAAATGAAAAGGTAAACCAGCTGTTTACACCAGCATTCTGCAAAATAGTTATCTTCTTTACGAGTTTACTTGGCTGATGGCTTAGCCTCCTCATGCATGAACAAAATTCCTCTATGGAATCCCCTGTTCATCACACTCATTCATCAGATGAAAACATGAGAGAGAATTTGCCCTACAAAAGAAACAAAGAAAAACCTTCAGACTAATTTATATCTATGTTAAATGAAATGCACTGCTGTTTTGCTATAGCTATGTTGCTTGACCTAAGAACCCTCTTTAACTGATGTACGAAGTTTTGCGTGTGGAATATTACTGAAATCACAAAATGAATTAGTTCAGTCCTCAAATGAAAGAGCTTACAAGAACTGTAAGACACGAAAATAAAAATGTCTCAAAACCTCTCAAATACAAGTGCTTTATTAAGTACATAGTTTTAGTATTATAATGGTAATTGTATTCTTTCCACTTAGAGGGTATAGAGTTTGTCTACATATTTTCTGAAATTTTTAGAATCAGATACCAAATGATAAATTAAACCAAATAGTTTGAATTGTTATTCGACTGTGTTTCAGACTCATTATAATTTCAAACAATGCAGCAATGCAAAAGTTATCTGGAATTGCTTACATTCAAAAAATGTAACATTACATTTAAGTTTTTGCTTTTGTGAACTTTATAAAAATTTAACTTGTAGTTAAATTTTGTTTTTTTGTTGTTGTTTTTTTTTTATTTAAAATTAAGAATTTTCTTAATACTTGACTTCATTTTTTAATTAATGTCGCCTTTTTTAGTTATTTACAGTCACAGTTCCTAAGATTTTTATTTGATTGCCATTTCTTGTTACTTACCAGTGATTCATTCTTATACTTGCCTCTGATGAGTTTTTCCTCATAGGTCAGGCTTTCCTTGCAAGGAATTCCGGTGTGGTTTGTATTAATGTTTGTCATCAGGCAGAAGTACCAGTCTCCATCAAGCAGAACAGCAGATATCCAAACACTACCCAGAAATAAGTATTTGAGCAAACAATTGGCTATAAACCACCAGAAATTAGAGCAACAACTGGCACATCCCTTCCAGTATATTCTCTTTTGGTAGAAAGACTCCATTTGCATGACTAGTGAGCTGAGGATAAAAGGAGGGACAGTCATGAAGAGTATATCATTTCTATTTAAAAAGAGTGCATGAACAAAAAATAATCCAGATCAAATAAGTACTGCACAGTGAGGAAGAGGACTATGAGCAGGAGAATGCTCACAGCTTTTGATATGACTGAAAAAAAAACTTTTGCAGAATCTCAGTGTGGTGTGCCATGACAGCTGAAAAATATCAAGCTAAAAAATCTTGATGCAGTTTAAGCGCAGTTCGATAATCTGCCTTTGTTTCATCAAATCATCCCTGGCAGCTTTGTTTACTGCTTATGTGGGCACCACAGGAAATGTTTTGCGTCTACCTTATGAACACTGTTCTTGGGGGCGCTGTACCACAATGTGCCAGCCCTCGCCTCCGGATGGTGGGGGTGGAATATTACTTCCACTTTTCATTTCCACAGTCAGTCTGTCTTTCAAGGAAACATTGTGAGTAGATTGCGTGCTCGCTTCTTCATCACAGAACACACATACAGTGAAGTCTTGCAGAGCTCAGCATTTCTAGTTCTGTTTAAACCGGAGTTCATGCATCAAAGTGTGCACACCCTGCAGACACTGAGAACAGGTTTAAAGCGTGCTCTGACCACAAGTTACGAAAACAACCTGGGCGGGGTGCAGACATTTTTGTCTTCTTTTTTATTATTTGTTAATATAATTTGGATCCAACACCAGCTTAGACTGCGATTCAGTGAAAGGGAGCTCTAATAACTGCCCACCCTTCCTTTTCACTGCTCTAAGTGTACGACAAAACAGTTCATCTTCTATAGCTAACACTCTTTAACAGGAAAAAACATCTTGTCACGCAACAATTTGTGGAAAAATTTATAAAAACAGTTAATGTAAATAATTTCTGTTGAAATGGACTCTCAGGCTCTGCTACTTATTGTTTTGGTATAAGCCACTATAAACTTATATAAAGGGCCACTTAAGTAACAGCATCAACAACAACAACAATAACAATAATAATAATAATAATAATAATAATAATAATAATACTTTCATATACTATGAAACATGAGAAATCCTAAGAAATAAAAAGTTATTTGTCATACCACTCAGCCGTAGTTTAATCTACTGAAGGGAGACTGTAATAAACCTATTTACAAGGCAGTGGCAGCTGATGCTCAGGTTGCAGGCCCAGTCATCCACTAATCAGGAGGTTGATGGTTCGATGCCTGGCTCTTCCAGTCTGCATGTTAAAGTGTCTTTGTGAACATTATTGAACCCCGTTGGTATATGAATGTGTGATAGGAAAAGCTTTATGTATTAAATGTGAAAGTGGTGTAAGATTGTGTATGTAGTATATACTTTTTTGAGCAGTCAACAAGACTAGAAAAGTGAAATTCATTCCGTGTGTATATGCAATATATACTTTTTTTTATTTTATAGGTTTTACAGTGAAAAGTACTTTCATGGAGTGTTTGTCCTCAGGCTGGAAGCAAACTGCAGCATTTTGCATTACATTGTTTTAGGCAGAAAACGATTTTATTATTATTCTTTGTTTTTGCAAGGAAATCCATATGTTTATTTAAACTAATGTTTTTCAACAGTGCTTCACCACAGGACTGGTCATGTGTATTTCTTAGCATCTGTAGTTTGTTGCTGTCTTACATTCACTGTGAACATCTTCCAGATCCAGTGAAATATAATGTACATTATATGGTTATATTAACTGGTGTATAAAAATGTTGTGGTCTGTCACACAGTAATATTAACTATATTGTCAGTTTTCGGCTGTTCTGGCATTATCTAAACCACCGTCATACTGACAGATACCAAAGAGGACAGTTTCCTGGTATGATACTGTGGTGAAACCTAGCGTGTTCTCTTATTTTTGTGTCAGTGGTGTACCAGGGCATGAACATGACCGTCTGTTACCCCAGTGTGGGACAAGATGGCATCCAGAAAGAAGGCAACGCTGTCGCCATAATTGGAGCTGCCATAATGTACTGCTGCGTGCTCTTTGCATGGTGAGTAAACACTTAATCTTTATACAGAATGTGTATCTGCATGGTACAAGAAAATAAATGACACAAAATCCACTATAATCACACATTACACCAAACATTGCAGCTACATATCTCTACTGGAGAAATTCTGGAGTAATAAATGTAATTGTATGTAATTTCCCAACAGTAATGAAGCTTCCTACCTGGCAGAGGTGTTCGGTCCATTTTGGATGATCAAAGTTTACCGCTATGAGTTCCAGAAAGCCACCTGCTGCTTCTGCTGCCCTGAAGAAGAAGAAGGTTTGTACTGAAACACTTACCACTGCTACTGGGTAAGAGGTTGGTGTCCATTTGTGTAGGTCTTTGGCAACGCAGAGGGTCATTATGGAAATTTAACCTATGCAGATGCTATTGTGAAGCCACGGATGCACCACAAGCCAGTGTACTCCTAATGACAGTCCCAAGCCTGAATCAATGGGGAGGGTTGCGTCAGGAAGGGCATCCGGCATAAAATCAAATCAAATATGCTGTACTTATAAACACTACAGTTGCATAAGGATCAAAACTGCAACACAGAAGAGCTACCTCGTCAGGCCAGGACTCTGCAGTCTATTTACATCTGCAGGCCAGTGGCCACTCTTTCAGTGACAAGGATGTGCACATCCTGGACGGGAAGGAATGCTAGTTTGAGTGGGGAGTCAAGGAGGCCATTTATTTAAAGAGGGAGCAGCCATCTCTGAACCAAGGAGGAGGCCTAAAAGTACATCTTTCACCATCTTACAATGCTGTGATTGGGGCCATTGCCCAATTCTCTGTGAATGGTACACATGGGCATTGATCAATGGCTATGGATATTTGTATATAAACTGTCATGAAACTGATCTTGTGGCTCATTATTAGGAAAGGAAGCTGGTTTTGATCATTATGCAACTGTGCTGTTTATGAGGTCTGCAGTCAGCTGAGACTGAAGAAGTCACTTGGATGAGCGATGAAACATTTCTCCCACTGAAAACTTTCCACTTTCTGGGATTTCCTTACTTGGATTATTGAGAATGCATCAAGGGAAGAAGAAGAAGATGCTATGGTGAAGTACTAATTGCATCTAAAAAGTAATAATTTTCTGGCTGAAACCTTGAAATAAAATTTTTAGAATTTATCTTATGGTGATCAAAACTTTGCAAAGCCAATGCTCCAATCTCCTTCAGCCTCAGTTGTATATCACGTTTTGTTAAGTTTACCGTGTCCTGAACTTTGATGAGACATTTTCACTTCTTTTCCAGCTGAAGAGGACTTTGTGATTGATGATGAGAACAAAGGCTGTCAGAAGGTTATTCACAACGAGACCCAGAGAGTGGCTTACAGCTACTTCTTCTTCCATTTTGTCTTCTTCCTGGCCTCGCTGTACGTCATGATGACCCTCACTAACTGGTTCAGGTTAGTCAGTGACATTTCCAGATCTTGTTCTCATATATTTTTGGGATTTATAAAAAGCTTTGCTGTCTTCCCCATAGTTATGAGTCAGCAGTGCTTGAGACCACCTTTACCCACGGCAGCTGGTCTACCTTCTGGGTCAAGATGTCGTCCTGCTGGGCCTGTGTGATCCTCTACCTCTGGCTGCTGCTGGGCCCTCTGTGCAGTTGTCAGAACGAATCCAGACCGCGGCGCTCACGTATCAAACGTCGCTCAGCATCCTCCCGCCATGTCACCGTCAGCGTCTGACGCTCAGTAAGCGGCCAGGCAGGAGGGAAGTGGACATGTTGCAGAGTGGACAAGAGGTCAGTTGACTAAGAGCCTCCCTGTGGTGCCCTGCAGGGGAAGATTTTCAGGAATGGAGGTCACTGAGGTCAGGGGTCAAAGACTCAGAGTTGTGAGAAGGACCCACAGGCGGTGCCCCTGTTGACATGTGAAGAACTGATGTCACAGACTTGACACCCTGAAATTCAACCACTAACAAGGACATACCCATGGTTTGAAAACACATTTAGAGTATGAATTGCCAAAGGGATCAGAAGGAGTGAACTCTCACTCTGCATATTGGGAATTGCAGTAAGCACAGTAGGTGTAAAGATCGATACATTTATGAATTTTTAATTTTAGTATTTTTTATTATTTTTGGCAGTATTTAGAGAATTAATATTGTAACAGAGAAGAGAAATAATATATTTACTAGATTGCTGCTTCAGAGGCACAAGTCCCTAACATTTAAATTTTTTTTTCATATTTATCAAATAAAGAACTTACTCGAAAACACAGAGCCTTGTTAGTCCTTTGACCTTAGACAAACAACTGAGAGTTATGAGCATGAACAAATCTTTCAAACACTACCTACAAAGAAAGAACCTATCCTTACTGACTCACTTTCAGTAGTTTAAAACAATTTAATCTGTGCAATAACAACTGCAAACCTGCAAAAAAGTTGAATTGCAGTGTTAAATTTCAGCTTCCATCAAGCTACAAGATACACACTGTTACACTCTGATCATATAACACTACATTTGAACATTTAGCTACTCATCTTGCATACAAATTAACGACTATAAAATTTGGTTTTTAATATTTTACAAAATATAGACATGTCCCATGTTCATATACATGCACTATGCCCAATAATTCTCAAATAAGCGCCACAAAAAAAACTCAAACAGCAACCCTAATCCTCAAATGACCACTTGAGATTGGCTCCACAAAAAATAAGGCATTCCCTATAGACTCCCATGTTAAAATGCTCACATTCATAGCAGAAATAAATAGCCTTTTTATGTTTCTATAGTTAATTTGATCCCTTTTTAAACTCACACGTTTAAATTTTATTAAAGCTTTACTATGGGTGTGGTTGCTTTCACTGACAGGTGCATGCCACTAGGCTGCTAGCTGTTTGCAAGGCAAAACTTCTGTTAATTTAGGTCAATAAACCGGCCCTCACAGCTTGCTAACCAAGTGCGTTAGCATCAGCTGACTCCTTGTCCAGCTTTAGTTTATTAATGCATAGACACAGATCTTCTCAGTAAAATCTTCTCAGAAGATTCCAAAACATTAAACTATTACTTGAGCCCCTAGCAAGGAGCTTTTAAACAACTGTAAAAATGACCTTCACTGATAATGTGTTCTGTAGTTTGCATTAGCTGGTGGGATGACAATGAATGGAAAAGTGTAGGCTGTGGTTACACAGAACAACTGCGTGAGCTTTATTTCATGTAGTGCTAACAAAACCAGACAGAACCAATTGAATTGCATCTTCGAATTCATTCACAACTTCTCACTTCCTTTTAATGGAGCAGCTCTTGAGTCGTACCTCCCACCCAAACCCAAAGAAAGGTTTGTTCATGTATTTAAATAAAACCTGCAGCGTCCAAGATTATGGGGACGAAAAATGGAAACAAAGATAATCTCTGGATTGTTTAATGAGATTTTGATCTTTAAATACTCTGACAAAACGTTTACTAGAACAACTGAGAGGCAGCTAAGCAGAAACGTATGAGGTTCTTCAAAGCTCAACTGAAGAGATGTGTTAAAATGGCACAACAGAATTTAAATTCTTGCTTTACGTTACATAATTCACTTCTGTGTTGATTACTAATATCCAGATAGGATTCATTCTTGTTTACATTTTGTGTTATTTTTGCAAATTGTAATGCAATTTTAAAAATGTCAAAAACTGAAACCAGGAGTGCTTAAAAAAGTACAAAAAAAATTCCAGAGGGGATAGAAGCTTTCTGTCTCATGCCTTCAGATGAAGAAGTCACATCTGCAAGACTGAGTTTGAACTGTGTGGTCGATCTAAAATAGCACCCCTGCATCCCCAAAAAGGTCTTGTTCATGTTGGTGTATGAAGCCTGGGCCTGGCTTCCACTACTCCCCACTCACATGAAGGGAATGAAGGGAAACTGAGCCGAGTGTTCTGTGATGACTTTCATGCAGTTAATGAGCAGGAATCTGGCTTAGTAAAAAAATGTACATGTCTGTGTATAATTATACTCTCTGCAGTTTAATGTAGTGCTTCCTTTGTTGCAGATGTATTTTTTTTGTTGTTGTAAATACACTGTTTTCTTACAGACGTTACCGTTTTCTGGTTTGTTATTTCCAAACATGCATGAAATTAGATTTATTTCCAAGTGATGTTGCAGTGGCTGGTCTTTGTAAACATCTGCTCTAACTTTATATTAAAAAGAGCGCGTCATTATTATTCGCACACTATATAGACAAAGAAACTGTTTTTGGCACTTGTACATACAGTATATGAGGTTTGAAAGCAAATAAGATATTTCAAATCCATAAACACATGGCACAGGATTTAGCCATTTCACAGACTGCAAGCCTTCTCAAAACAATTATAGTCAAATTATACTTTACTATATTTGTAGCACACAATAAAATACTGTATATTTCAAAATTTCTCTCCTGTAAAATATCAAAGAGCAGACCAGGTTTAATATATTATTAAAAAAAAATAATAATAATACCACAAATAAGCAATGCTATGAAAGACATTACACAACTGACACACAAGTATTGTATTATGATTTAAGCTTATTGTGTTATACATAAATACATTGTGAAGCGATATGTTGTTAGATATCACAAGTCATATAGAAAAGAAAAATCCACCCTGTAATTCAGTCTGCAATTTTTGCCATTTCAGATTTTTCTCAGTATTTAATTAATTAAGATGCGTTACGTTCCAGGAGAACTTGCTGCACTCAGCTGCAGGTTACATGTACTGTAATGACAGGTCACGCCAGGGTTGGGCTTAAACTGGAGATCTGAGGTTAGACTAGTGAAGTTAGTATCTGCATTGTATTCTAGTCTATTGTCTGAAAAAGAGCTGCACAGCGGGATGAATTGGAAGTACTTTTACTTTGGCCCATGAGGTGTGGTGCACCCTGAAAAGGTGGCCAGTCTATCACTTCAACATAAACATGTCTTTTTAAAGATTTACATACCTCACCATTGGAAAAATGAGAGACTTATTACAGTAAGTTGTACAGAATGGACATTCAATGTCCTAATGAACTCTGTCCTGAAAGACACTGAACAGCAATTATCTTTTCCTCTGTGGGAAATATTGAAACCATCAGGAAGCCGAGCTGCGTGAAGCTTTTATCACTACTCTATTCAACATTTAGTTACCACACCTAAGGTTTCACACATTTGCCATTTTTCCAAAGAAGGCATTTCCAAACAGGACTTAGAGAATAAAGTGCTCTCTTTATTGGGTTGTGAATTCTCTCCATCATTATCATATGGTTGTTGCTGAAGTAATTCAGGCCTGAAGTGACCACCAGCCAGTCCAAGGCATGGGGAATTTTTTGTACTTTTAGGTGGTTTTGGACAGAGTTGCTAAGAGCCAGCTAATGTACCCGATAATGCCTACTGATAAAGCCATTTTTTCAAATTAAAAAAAGGCTGAAAGAATTACTGGAATGAAAGAAGATTTGAAAAATTAAAAAAGAAAAACTGAAAACTTTACTGCTGGAAACCCAGCTTTGCCTTCTATACCCTTTTCCACAATGAAATAGTAAATATTTTCACAATTTGTTTTTTAGTTTGATCATATGGTTGAATTTACAAAATACAGCTCTGTTTTTTTTTGTTTTGTTTTCCCATTTCAAAGACGTCTCCCACTAATATCCTCGATCATCTCTGATATAAATGGTTGTCTTGATGGTGTAATGAAATTGCAGGCTTGAATTTAAGTCGTTATTTTGGGGCAGCAGATCGACCCCGTCTCCGACAAATTTCATTCATACTTTCCCAGTCGCTGAGTCGCTGGCTGGATTACATTCAGAGGCAACATTCAGCTGTGAAGGACTGCAACACAGCCGGCTGGACTGAGAAAAACGTGTCAATATTTTCTCCTTGTAATATTTAGACTGCACAATCTCTACTCATGCATTTAAATGTATTTTCAGAAATAAACAGAAGAAAAGGTGAAAATTCTTTTCAGTGGAATTCAAAGTGGTTTTTTTCAGGTGGATTTTTCTTTTAAGTGTATGCAAACACAAATACAATATAAAAATATATGATCGCTGTGGAAAACAGCCACAACAAAAAGGTCATTTCAGTCAGTGTTCTTCGCTTTGGTGTTTAAAGGTGGCACAAGCGTCACCTAAAGTGCTCTACATGGTACAGTAAGCTGGTCAGACTTTTAAATAATTGTGGAGTCTTTTTTTGGTTTCTTAATGTGACAAAAACTGTCAGTGTTTCTGGAATTCATCCAGCCATCACATGGATCACAAGGAATCTGACGGTGGTTTAACGGTCCAGAAATACTGCAAATGAATAAAGTTTCAGTATGAGCGTCATCCTCTGATACACACAGGCTCACTGCACAGTGTGTGACGACGCTCATCCCCTCAGTTCTGCTTCCTGTCTGGGTCCTCTGTTGCTGCAGAGCCTTTCGAGCGGCAGCAGCAGTTCATGCTCTCTGGGTCTGTATGGCACCACATAGCTCTCCTCTTCCAGCAGAATGCGGTTTAATGTGCGCTCATAGTTAATGTGACGTCGCACCATGAAGACATACTGTTTCCCCACCTCCAGGTTAGGGCAGTCACACACGTTAGGGACCCACAGGAACTCCCGGTGCTCCAGGCGGAAGCGGTTCCGGTAGGTGTGGATGATCTGGACGTCATATCGAGTCTCCTCACCTCTGTACAGTTTCCCAAGGACTCTGGCACGGAAAACTAACAGGAAATAAAGATTTTAATGAGTTTGTATGCAGTACCAAGCTACTAAAAACAGCAAAGCTGTAATTTTCAGTCTTACCAAAGTCCTTCTGACAATACTGTCTCTGGCGTTCTCTTCGACCTTTAACTTGCTGGCATTTGCCGCAATGCCCTGAAGGATACAACGAGCAGAAATCAGCTCTCAAATACAAAAACTATATCTTACAGAAATACATCTCCATGTTAGAAATATGCTTACTAGCTTTCCTGATTAGGAATTAGATGAAAAAAATGGACATCAATTAGCCTTTAACTGATCTTATTACTATAACTATAACTGATGATGTTGTGACAAGATCCACATTGCAATACAAGATATTGAAGGTACTTCCAGACTCCAGATGGTATTGTGCAAAAGTTTGAGGCACTAAAATTAAAAAGGATACTTACAAAAAAAAGCAAATAAGTGGTTGATGTGACCACTTTTAATCACATATTTTCCTTTTTCAAGGTAGTTAGATGGTGCGTAGGTTGTTGTCAGTAACTTAGAGAACTTGCCACAGTCTTTTTCTAGGAAAGTGCCTAAAGTAGGATCAGCCCCAATGACTGGTGTCAAAAACCTGGCACAGCACAGCACCAAAAGTTGGAACCATGACCAATGTCTTGCATTTGCAGCCTCCAAATTCTACCTGCAATGATTTTCTTCTTACGGAAATTAGCCTAATTTTCTGCTAGTGATGCTATGTAAGAAGCAATTCTCAAACGTGTTGAAATGTGGGCTGGTTCTTGAATGGTACCAAGGCAGAACTGGCTCTGCATTGCACCAGCAGCACCAGCATTGTGTTGGTGTAAAAAGGGTGTCAGGGGTATCTTCTGTCTCTTAATGTAAGACTGATTGTTGAGATCACGGCTCTGTGGGGTTTGCAAGACTTTTTGTTCTTCGTGTGTTTGAAGATAGCTTTTTTCATGACTCTGGCTTATGTTTGCCCTTGTCACGGATTTCGGACTGATCAAATGCATCCTTGATAGTAATTTATCATGGATAGGGTGAATGAAGTTTTTTATAGTACAAAAGATGTCTTTAATAAGACAAAGCTCCTGCTGTAGAAACTTGCTGCTTTTCCACAATTCAAGTTTTTACGTTAAGACCTTTATCTTGAGCTTCTCCTCTAATTTCAACAAGGCAGCAAGCAGTCAAATTTCCCCACAATGTCAGAGCATCCCTTTAACATTTATTGTGAGTTTGTTAGCTGGGTTTAGCTTGTTGAGTGATGTGATAGGAAAATGTTTGAACGTACTTCCAGGTGAGGGCTGAGGGAGGAGGTTTCTATGGTTCTCCTCCCGCTCCAGGCGAGGCAGGATGGGCTGGTGAGGACGCTGGTGGGGGTTGTGGTGAGGAGATTGGCGTGGCGGCTTCACTGGCCTTAAAACTATTAAAGACGAAAAAAACACACTATTTTCAGTTTTTTAATCACTGGAGGTCTTATGTTTGCTTGTGTTTGTGCATTGCACCCATGGTCACTTCTGGTTCCAAAATATTAACATGGCAGTGGCTAAAACGGTAGCATTGAGACTTCAAAATGTCCAAACCAATCGATGATGTCACAGTGGCTGTTTCCATCTTTTATATACAGTCTATGGTCAAACCATAAGTCAAGATTGACTAATTATTTTTTTGACTTTGACTTATTCTAGTCATTTTGTTGTTTTTTGCTTTCATTTTTCATTACATTTAGGCAAAAAAACAAAACAAAAAAACCTCTACATAAGATTTAAGAGTAGACACTTTCACAGTAGTAGCCATGTGCTGGAAAGCCCCAAAGACAAACTCTTCCTCTGGAACTCCATTTTCATTGCAGGACAGCCTGTATTTTATGTTGCATTGTGGCTTAAATGTTTGCTGCTGTTCATTTTATTTTGGCAAAATCAGATTAGCATCTTCCAGAAATAAACTGTAAAACCCTGAAGAAAATTAAGTCATACTTTATTTCACTATGTAACATAACAGAGAAACAGGATATTCTATTTGGAAATATTTCCCTAATACTAACGAAATGGCAGATCTCTCTAAAAATCCATATGGTGTCTCAAAGGTACGACTACACATTAAAATTCCAAAACTAAATTTGGTATCATAAAAAGATAAAATGCAAAACCCTCAAAGGACTTAACATACAGTTTCTTCTGTTTCAGAAAAAAAAATCATCCTGACCTCATTATGTATCACTCCAACATGAAAACAAAATCATGACGTGAAGGTTAACCTTGTTATCTAATAAACACACATCAACACACTATTTCTGCCAACAATACAAGACCAGTTCTGCTTTTGGCAGAAATCCACCTGCTGGAAAATGTTTCCAGAGAGGCTACTTAGATTTATTGCAGTATTGGACGGAGTCCGACAGAAGGCACAACTCCTCAGGCTCTGCGCAGATTCCCATGTGAATGTGAATATTTAAGGAGAGATTCAGCACATGTGTACTGCAGGCTTATCATGAGCGAGAAACCAGCTGCATTCCTCAGCAGCAACAACTAGGGCAGCCTGGAGATAAACAATTTTAAATCAAATGTGACCTGAAAATTGATTGTTTTCAACCCTTCGTCCACTACAAGTGTTTTCACTTATTGGGCCTGACTGGAACTTTTCTTGGGGCGGCGGGTGCATGTGTGCAGGCCTTTAGGTTTGCTGCAACTGTTTTGACAACTTCCTTTGTCAGGCAATAAAATGCACTCATGCACTAATCTTCGATTTCTATTTCTCACTGAAAGGAGTCACTAACCCAGTTCCATGGTAAAGGTTCCTGGAAAGCCAATATTTCTAAGTCAACCTCATCCCACACTGCTGATTGGAGATGTATAAATATGTCCATAGTCATTTATTAAATGTTCATTAGGTCACTCAAAAATGTGCAGCTTCTGCATTGTCCAAGTTCTTCTTCATAGTGCTCATTACCAGAAGCTTGTTTGCAACAGCAGCATCATTACTGTTGTTGTGCCATTGTGCACTGTCACTGAGGAGTGTCTGTCCAATACTACAGGACAATCAAAGACTGCATATAAATGATGGAGATAGACGCCATAACATCATTCATCAGTTAGTGAAGTCCCATCTTGAAGCCTCAACCTTACTTTATTTTAGATGACTTTTTAAAAGTCAGATTACACTGATGACTGGTCACTGCCAAAACAAGTTTGTCTTGCCAAATAATATAAAATCAACAAAAAATACTTGTGAGAAAGTGATGGTTTCTGTTTGTTTTTATATTTGTCCAGACCGAGCACTGGATACAATAATTTGGTGATGAGCAAAAAGCTATTTTGTATTATAGCTAGCTGTGCATTCAGCACACAATTAAATTGACAGAACTGTGCAGAGAGACACAATGGGCTTTGGTTATTAGTGTGTTGCTGTAGGTATTGGTGAGATGACAAAATAAATCTAGGAAGGCTGGTTCAGATGGGTGGTCCAGATCTGACTCTTAAGGCTTTTAAGACACCAAAACACAAACACAGTGGTTCATGATAGGAGCACTGCTTTTACAACTTTGGAAAGATACCACAGAGACCATTTTAGCTTTTGTCATTGCAGTAAAGTGGACAGCTGAAATACTTTGCTCATGTAAGTATCTGCTCAGTATTAGGCAGATTGTTTTAATGTTGTGGCTGTCAGATGACAACACACTCTTTATTTCTGCTGGACAACCTCTTATGAGTTCTTCCCCTAATTGAAATAATTGAGGTAGACGTTTTTTATGCAGCACTTGTGTATTTTTAAAGGCAGCCTAAAGTTTTTTTTCCCAACTTAAAGGGAGTTTTAAGTATCATGAGACTTTCAGTTCAATTCAATTCAATTCAATTTTATTTTTATAGCGCCAAATCACAACAACAGTTGCCTCAAGGCGCTTACTTTATCAGTGGATGATTGACTGACTTGAATTAGGGACCTTTCCCCTTTAAACTAATGGTTTAATCTATGTATCTACTTTATGGGGATTAAAGAGAGGTGGAGATGGGTCTTACACCAGTGGGGTCGGGGGGTGCTTGGTGGAGGCCTGGTTGTGGTTGTGGTTGTGGTAGTGGTGGTTGTGGTTGCAGTAGTGGGCTGATGCCAGGGTAGGTAGCTGGCAGTGTGGTGAGCCTGTCGCAGTGGGCTCCTCCTCCCGTGGTAGAGAGCATATTGGTCTGGTGGCAGCCAATACTCATACTCGATCCCTGGGTTTCTGTCTGTCGCCAGAACCTGCACACAACAACAGTATGGAAACATCTAAAGTGGCATGGAAAAATGAAAAATCATTTTTGGTAGCCGTTGCAAAGCAGAGGGGCTCTGCAGCACTAGTAAACACAGTGTACACACAACACAACACTGTAGTCAAAGGAAGATTGTTATTTCCATATGCAGTAATGTGCATTTGTGGTATGGCCCTGTCCTGGGACCTTCAATATTCTTCAACGCCCATAGATGGAACTCAGAAGATGGGGAGGTCAGCAGCAAGACCCTCATACAGAACACAGCATGCATCAGTGACAACAGACATAACAGAAAGTAAATCAAATACAGCATGAAAGAAGAAGCTATGCTAGAGGTGGGTTGCAACTTCCAGATGCACAGAAACTGTAGATACCGATGCCAATTGGATGTATAAAATGGTATCACATGCACAGCTGAGCTTGACTTTCATGGCCTGCCTGAATTGACACTATGCTTGGTTAGATCATAATAAACAGATATATGAACTGACACTTGTCCTCATAATAGACTTATCAAAATGTTCAGGGTAAGAGTTCCAAGGGTAATATGTTTAATGAGAGAATAACCACATGGCAAGGCACTTAAATTAGATGTACTTGACCTGTTTTTCCTGTTCTTTAGGTTTGTTTTCCCATTTTTACCATAGTGAGAAACACAAGCCTTCATGTTACAGTCAGAATTATTACTTATAATTAAGTGCCAGTCCCCTGGGAGAAAATAAGTGCTGTTGTATTCATACTCACTATGTTGTTCAGTGAAATAAGTACTTTTTGCTTACAGCCACCATTGCTTTAAAAAAAATTACAACAGTAGATTCATGTTCTTATAGCACCTGAATTTTTAGCAGCTGCCTGGCAGCTGAACCAGGTCTGTCTGCCAAATACCTGCACAGGCACTGAATGAAAACAGTCAATTATTCATTGAAACCTGGTGTTTACTTACTTTGTGAACTGCTTAATGATTAGCAGACTCTTTCCATCTCTACAGCATATTGCACAGTGTAGATAAATAAATGGCTGCGATAAAAACAGACTTCCTTCAATTATGCATCCCTGGTCTTAAAATATAATATGTAATATGAGCAGTTCAACTTTAAAATGGGTTTACAATGAGGACAAAAAAAATATCTCACGTTGCGAAGTTCATGAAACAAGCATGTGGTTACCGAACTGTCCTGTTCCAGTATCTTCAGGTATTCTTACCATTAGATGGAGGTCTTCCTGGGTGGGTCCCGGCACCTCAAAGCTCTCCCAGGTATCTGCTGAGCGCCGATAAACCAGCTTAGTTCCAGCTACATTGTACTCGCCTGGAACGCTGATCTTCCAGTTTCCATTAATCACAAACTGGGAGTGTCCATTCTGCAGGGCTGTGCGAGGGAAGGAGGGTGATAAGAATGTATTACTGAGTTTTGAAAAGTGACTCAAGCATTTCTCATGACAATCAAGGTAACAATTAAGTCTTCAATATCAGTGGGTCAAGTTGAGGTAAAGGCAGGATGCCAGAAGCAGAAATATACCAGCTGGCTATATATGGCAGCAGTGTCTTCTGGGAGGAAGAGATTTTCCATGACATGGGATGGAAACAAGTACCTTCACCTGCCTTCCCCCAGTGGTCAAATAAAGCCTTTACGAGGGTCTCTTTCAAGACAACACTGTGCACCATTTCGGGGTCTGTTTTATTTTGGTCTCATAAACCATGATGAGAATAGATGCCCTTGGTTATTATGTTGCCTGGGAAACACTCAAAGGGCCCAGAAACCAGATGGTAATATTGAGTCCCCTGTCTCTGGGGAGAGGAAGCAATAGCACATCTAGAACTGAATTATAAAGCTGTTTTACATTGCAGCTATGAAACCAGTGATGCAAGGCGACTTCCTTGGAATTAAGTTGAAAACTGATATGCAAAGCAAGCCCTGTATATGTAAGAGGGAACGAGAGAGAGAGAGAGAGGCCAAATCTTACCAAGATAATTCCTGCTGTTATCCGTGACTCGGATGTGAGTTGCTCCAGCAGGTATCATGGCCACTTCGTTATATCCAAAAGGTCCACCTGGCAGAAACAGTCAGTTAGAAGCTTGGTTTTAATGTTAATTTCTCCCACAACATTTAAGAGAGGTCAGTTTTTTCCCCAACCAGGGACACAAAGTAAACAGATGCCAGGAAAAGAAAATCCTCAGATGGCTTTTAAAGAAAGGTTATTAGAAGTTATCTTGAATCTGAGCATTTGTTGGTAAAACAATAATCCCTTAAGTGTCTCTTGCATTGCAGGGAAAATTACGGGTTCAATCTGCAGGTTGAATAGAAGCAAGCAAGTGTTTACTTTACATTGGGGTGCTCAGAGGTCAAACACAATGAAAAGCTCTATGTAACTTTTCTTTTTTGGA
>VVAS01112650.1:0-14983 GCA_015103295.1 Ptychochromis oligacanthus | reverse complement strand
CCGGTTTGAGGCGGCTGCTGCAGCCTCACCCTGACACACACAAAGCTCAACCTTCAGTCCTGACACTGAAACATCCACTGTAGCTAAAATGATTCAGATGTGAATCTGTATGAACACGTTGAGACAATGGTTATGGTGAAATGATAATATATAAATAATTTGTTTGTGAACAATCAAATTATTTGATAAAAATGTGTTATGTGGGGAGATAATCTTTCTTCATGCTGTGCTTTTAGTGTGATTGTGGGAAATACAAAGAAGAACGTATATATTTTCAAATATGTACTGATTTTGAAGTGTTGCCAACAGCACCACCATATGTCCATATATGTAATAAATCTTTGAAGTCTGCATATATTTGAAACTCATCCACTCCCACATACAAACAGCTAGAAACATGTTTCCACCTCTGAAGAGCTGCAGCTTTCAGCAGTCACTCTCACTTTGTTCAGATAATTCTGACTGTATAAAAAAACATAGTTTTAATAAATGTGTTGTTTCTTCTGTGATGTTTTCACAATGAACAGTTGTGTCTGGATCATTTCCTCAGACAGTAAGCCTTCTTCTGTGTGCAGCATCACTCTGATGCTGTCCTGTAGAGACAGTAAACACATCATACACACTCCTGTTTGTCCTCAGTGTGTCAGCAGCACCTCTGAAAATTCATTTATTACTGTCCACAAGGAGCCAAACAGATTCCCTTAAAATATTATAGTTCTTGTACATAGTTAAAACATAGTTAGTGCCACCACCTGCTGGTAGCTTAATGTTACTGCTTAGTCTGTTTATCCCTAAAGCTGACCAGCTCCATCCAGGTAATCTTTCAGAGTTCAGAGTTTGGATAGAGAAAGTAGCAGCAGATGAATAGTATCTCAAAGGTATGTCCTTAAAAATGGAAAAAAAAAAAAGTCCTGTGTTGTAGAATAAAGGTGGTCATACCAACTACTGACTTTCAAGCTCTCTGCTTTTGCCTTATATACTGTATCTCCATGTATGTTTGCACCTGTTTCCCATTTTCCTAGCAAAACGTGAACAAATAAGAGGTGGCTCAAGACCTTTGCACAGTACTGTATCATACCACAAAACCATGTGTGTTAGACTTTGTGGTCCATAAAAAAAAAAAATAATAATTATTTAACCCTAAGAAATTTTGGAACATGCAATTTGTTCAATGAATTCAGTGCTTGTTAGAGACCAGAGTCCCTGGTGATACTTATTGTATAAATATGGTCAAATGTTCTGAGTACTCTTTGAACAGAAGGGGGACTCTCATTTAAAATGCTGAAGTTTACACTCAGTGACAGACAGTAAGCAGGAAAAGCCTGCGTCCACAGCCTGTTTTGAAACAAATGTCTGATTAAAATTAAACTCTGTCACAGACACATGCCGCTCTCAGTTATTTTCAGCTTAACAGCTACAATCATCACATTAGAAGCTGCTGTTTTCTGATTGGTTTTCTGACCGGCTCTCATCTAGTGAGAGGAGAGGAGCCACAGACAAAAACATTAATCCACAACAAAGTGACACAAAGACACTCAGCCGATGTGAAATAAAGATGTCCATTTCTATTTAAATTTTTATTGAATTTCTGGTGAAAACAACAAAAACAAAAATAAAACAAAACAAACAGAATGAGAGAAAAAAGAGAGCTGGCTGTATGTCAGTCATGACAGTCATCAGACATAGCATAGAAACAGTACCCAGATATCATAAATAAATTATACATGGTTCTGAATTTCACAGTTATGCGAAAACTTCTTTTCCACAACACATTGCAAATTTATTTTGATTTTTTTGGGGGGGGGAAAGATAAACACCAGCAATAACAACCACAAACATCTGGATCAGAACTGAAAACATACTTTGTAAAAATAGTCTCTTTATATTATACTTTGCCCAAAGTGATTTTCATTTCCTTGAAACATCTACAACATTGTTACAGTCATTGCCGAATGCAAAAATTAAGATTGTCAAAGATCATTACTGAAAAATACTTAATTTTCCTCATTTTTCTCTGAAGCACTGTTACCTTCAGTGGTTTATTTGGCTTTATTTAGTACCTGTAGGTACAGGATTTGTACTGTGTTCACTTTAAGGTTTTCTTTCTCTGTGAGATCTTTGACTCTGTTTTTCTTTAGTGTCAGAAAATTGGACAGTTACATCCTGTAAACAGCTGGTTTCTTCTCCTGAGCTTTTTCCAGCAGAGTAAACTACATTAAACTAATTAATTCACCGTCAGTGTATATTTTTACTATTTTTTTTATTGATGTCATTACTGTATAACATTCAATAGCAATGATTTTGTTGTAACGATTCAGAACTTTTTATGTACATTAACAGCAAGTGTCAACCCAGTCCAGTGAAAAATAAGCAAAAATTATCAAATGTAGCTGTGGCGACCAAACTTCAAAAACCATCTTCGTTCTTTGAGTGACATCTTAAAGAGATTGCAACTGAGGAGTCGGAGCTGCTTCTGTTCCTGATGTCCCCTGTTTGAAGCTGGACCTGAACTCTCCCTAAAGAGGAGACACAAGACAGTCAGACACAAACAAGCAAACAAACCAAACCAACCAACCAAACAAATGAAAACAAACAAACCTCTGACTTTGAGCAGCACTGTTTTGTATCTCCAGACCTTCCTTCTGTCGACTTCACATCTGTATTTCCCACTGTCCCTCTGTGTGGGGTTTTTCAAGGTCAGACTGAGGTCTCCAGTTTTCAGCAGGTCTTCATTCATCTTCGTTCGGTCTCTGTAAAAATGATTCTGTTCTTCACGATGGTCAAAGCCATTCTGATAACTGTGGACCATCATTGATGGCTTAGGTTCAGTGCGTTTCCATTCCACTTTGGCATCTCCAGGCAGGTTTTGTGTGGTTTTGAAGGGCAGCTGGACAGACTCCACCCCCTCCTCCACCTCCACTTGACAGACTGAGCGGACAACAAACACAACATGAGCAGCAGGTTTTCAGAGTTGTAGAGAAAGCTGAAGGACAGAGCAGATCAAAGCAGAAGGTAACAGGGGACATAAATCTAGAAAGTCAAAGCAGCTTTTCAAGCTGTTGGAGATGATCAGAGTCTGATGGTGCTGTGATTTTTTTTTGTCTGTGTGCTGCTTCACACTAATATCTCCTGTCTGATGTGGAGCTGCTGTCTGTTGTTTTTCTTTGTGGATCTAAAATGGATCACTGAAGAGAAGAAGTTCAAATCAAACATGTCTTCTGTCAAGATCTTTGTTTCCTTCCAGAACAATCCTCTCTGTTTGTCAATGAATCTTAGTTCCACACAACATTTCAAACACATGTTAAACATTAAGCCACAGAAAGCTTCATCACATCAAAATCTTATTGTTTCTGCAGCCTCTGCAACATCAATAAATCTAACAAATTCAGATCACTACTGGACAAACATGATGATTCACATTTGATACTTGATGACATTCATCCATCCAGCCATTCGTTTTCTGCCACTTATCCAGGTCGCAGTGGCAGACCTCCTTCTCCCTAGCCACCCCCTTTAGCTCTTTCAGTGGGACACTGAGGCGTTCCCAAGCCAGCCGAGAGACATAATCTCTCTAACATGTCTTGAGTCTGCCCAAGCATCTCCTCCCAGTGAGACATGCCCAAAACACCTCACTTAGGAGGCATCCAGGAGGAATCCTAGTCAGATACCCGAACCACCTCAACTGGCTCCTTTCAATGTGGAGTAGCAGCTCTACTCTGAGCTCCTCCAGTATGTCCAGACTCCTCAACCTATATCTAAGGGACAGCCCAGGCACCCTTTGCAGGAAGCTCATTTCCACCACTTGAATCCGCAATCTTATTCTTTTGGTCACTTCGAACAGCTCGTGGTTATAGATGAGGGTGGGAATGTAGATCAACCAGAAAATCAACAGCTTCGCTTTCATGCTCAGCTCTATCTTCACCACAACAGACTGGTACAGTGTAATCATTGCGGCGATGCTGCACCAATCCATCTGTCAGTCTCCCACTCCCTGCTTCCCTCACTTGTTTACAGATCCAAGGGCACCGTCACTGACTTCCACGCGATGTTGGAGACGTATGTCAAACAGATCAACCCCACAACATTCAGACCCTTAAAGATCTCAGGCTTAAGTTGCCTCAGCCACAGTGATGGATGACTTGTCCCCTTCATCCCTCTGCCTCCTCTATGGAAGGTGTGTTAATGGGATTAAGGAGATTCTCAAAGTATTCCTTCCACAGCCTGACCACTGACCTGTCATAAAGAAAGTTTTCACAGGACTCTATGCAGTCCTTTGAAAAACTAAATACATCCTTACTTCTTCCATAGGAATTAAGAAGGTAAGTAGCAGTCAGGTGCTGCTAATCAAATGCACTTGATTAACTGATCATCACCAAGTGTGAGCACCTCTATAAAAGTAGAAGTTTTGTCAGTTCGCTGGTCTGGAGCATTAACACAAAGTTTCCCAGCAAATTTACCCCAAGATCAGAGTATGCAACGCTCAGAGAAATGGCAAAAAACCCAAGATGTACCTCTCAGGCTCTACAGGCTTCAGTTAGCTTGTTAAATGTTAAAGAGTCAAATGTGAGGCCATCTGTCTGAAAGCTAAAGCTCAGCTGTAACTGGGTCATGCAACAAGACAATGATCTCAAGCACACCAGCAAATCTACAACAGAATGTCTGAAAAAGAAAACAATTAAGGTGTTGCCAAGGCCCAGTCAAAGTCCAGACTTCAACCTTACTGAAATGAAACAAATGCTGCTGCTACCTGTTCGCTGCTTTCAGAGTCTCACGAGCCTATCAATCTTGATCTGACTCCTTTTTCAGCTTAACAACTCCATAGTGGAAATAAGTCCAGCCCCATTCCACGAGACTGTGCACTGAGAACCTGTTTTGTGATATGCTAAATGTTTTCAATTGGTGAAAGGTCTGGACTGTAGACAGGCCAGTTCAGGATCCAGACTCTTCTACTATGAAGGCATGCTGCTGTGATGCAATATGCGCTTTAGCAATGTCTTGCTGAAATATACAAGGCCTTCCCTTAAAAAATACATCATCTAGATGTGAGGATATGTTGCTCTATATACCTTTCAGCATTGATGGTACCCTTCCAGATGTGCAAGCTGCCATCTCCATAGGTACTAATGCACCTCTATACTGTCAGAGATGCAGGCTGTTGAACTGAGCGCTGATAGCAAGCCAGATGGTCCTTCTCCTCCTTAGTCCAGAGGACATGTTTTCCAAAAAGAATCTTAAATTTCAATTAATCTGACCACAGAACAGTTTTCTTCTTTGCCTGAGTTCACTTTAAATGAACTTTGACCCAGAGAAGACAGCAGTGTTTCTGGATCATGTTCACACATGGATTCTTCTTTGCATGATAGAGCTTTAACCTGCATTTGTAGATGGCATGGCGAACTCTGTTCACAGACAGTGATTTCAGGAAGTGACCCTGATGCCATGCAGTCATTTCCATGACAGAATCATGCCTGTTTTTAATGCAGTGCTGCCCGAGGGCCCGAAGATTCTAATATTTTTCTTACAATGGAGCATTTTCTCAGTTTAAACATTTGATGTGTTTTCTATGTTCTACTGTGAGTAAAAAATGGGTTTGTGAGATCTGAAAATCTTTGAATTCTATTTTTAGTTACATTTTACATAGTGTCCCAACTTTTTTGGAATTGGGTTTGTACTATCAACAGATGAAGAAATTCTCCACCTGCTTTTTAAACCGAGCAATGTTTCCACTCATCGTATTTATTTGTGTCATCAAAGCTTTGAGCTGCTGCTGTAAACATGTCTCTGTGTGTCCTATATCTGTCCCTTCTGCAGTGTTTCCTTGTGTTCACAGATTCTAATGTGTCCTTATGTTTAGTAAAGAAATGCTGTACTGATTCTATCAGATTCATTTTTGCTCCAAACTCAAAGAGACACATTTCAGTGGGAAACCAATTTTACCTTCAGTCAGCTTCTCATCAGTACTGATCACAGCTATCGAAATGATTGGGAAAAGATGACAAGATTTTAACCTCTGACCTGTATCTACAGCACTGACCTTGGACTTTCAGTTCCACTTTTTTCTTCATCAGAATCCTTCCCTCCCTGTTGCAGACGGTGCAGGTGTAGGTGTGTGTGTCCCTGTCTGTGGGGTATTTCAGGGTCAGACTGAGGTCTCCAGTTTTCAACAGGTCTTTATTCACCTTTGTTCGGTCTCTGTAATTCTGGTTCTGCTCTTCAGGCTGGTCAGAGCTGTTCTGATACACATGGATCTTATCATGCTCACAGTGCTTCCACTCCACTTTAGCGTCTTTAGGCAAGTGAACTGTGGCTTTGCAGTGCAATTGGACAGACTCCACCCCTGAATCCACCTCCACCTGGGGGACTGAGAGGACAACAAAGCACAACATGAGCTGTACAGACAGTGGCAGCACTGATGGTAACATGACCTCCCTGTCCCCTCCTTGTCTTCTAATTCCAGATCAGACTCTTTCTCAGTTTGTTCCTGATGTGTTCCTGACTCGTTCTTTGGTAACTACTTAAAGCTTTTTTGTAAAGTGCTGCAGACATGTTGGATGAAGAGCAAAACAGACAGACTGATCCTCCAAAGTTGGCCATGTCTCACACACATCAGCACAGAATCCAGATCTCAAGGGTCTCCTCTGACTAGCTGAAGCTCTCAATCACATGACTGAGCACAACTCAAGGAGGAACATTTACTGAAGCTGCTGCAACATTTACTGTCACCACATTTCCATGTCAACCACAGAACAAGACCAGCTTCTACACAATGTATTGAAGCAAACACAACATTCACTTAAAATCAGTTACGGGCAGTCACAGAGACATGTTAACCATTGGCACTCACCTGGAATTAAATATTGCCTGAAATGAAATAAAAGACCCCCAAAAACAATCAGAACAAGACCCAGGAGAACCAGAAGAGCTGTGGCCCATGATGGAAATGGTTCTGTTAAAAGAAAAAAAAAAAGAAAGAAAGAAACATTAAAAAAAAACAACATGACATCTGAACTCTAACCTTAATTTGTACCACTGACCTCTGGTCTGTTTCTACAGCACTGACCTCTCACATGCAGCACTACTTTCTGTCTCAGGATGTCTTTTCCCCTGTGGATGGTGCAGATGTATCCTCCTGTGTCCCAGTCTGTGGGGTATTTCAGGGTCAGACTGAGGTCTCCGGTTCTCAGCAGGCCTTCGTTCATCTTTGCATGGCCGCAGTAAAGGTTGTCCAGTTTTTTTAAGTAGTTACTTCTGTTTGCATATACATGGACCATCATGAGTTCTAAGTCAGAGCGAGTCCATTCCACTGTAGCATCCTCAGGAAGGTTGGCATCTGTTTTGCAGGGCAAGATGACAGGCTCTGACCCTTTCACCACCTTCACCTCCACCTGGTGTTCTAAGAGGAGAATAAAGATCTGAGCATCTGTTACTGACCTTTGAATCTGATACTAGAAATAATACAGTGCTGTGGGAAAAGTATTTGCCCCCATTTGCCCATCACACTTAAATGTTTCAGGTAATCAAACAAATTTTAATATCAGACAAAGATAACTTATATCTTTGTAAATACTAGAGATGCACCGATGACCAGCCAGGGACTGGAATCAGATGATTTCCAGTGGTCTTGGCCCTGACCTGTGACTGGCTCGTGATCAGCGTCCCGTATGACCGGTTACGAGCCAGTTCGCTTCATGCACATGCAATACACACACCTCGGTGCAGGCAAATAGTCGCATGCACAATCACACTCACATGATAACATGTTGTTTGCTTGGAAGCTCCTCAGTGTGTGTGAAGACACAAAGTTCACCAAAGTAAACCACAGGCGGACCACCACGAAAACGTTCGTAGCAACAAACCTAATCAGACACTTAAACCACCCTCACACAGCTGAACATGGACATTTTAAAGAAGCTGACAAAGCTAAACCTGTCCAGATCACACAGCCAGCCACAAGCCAGCAGCCTCGGTATAAGCAAAGGATCGAAGCAGCTGGGAGGAAAATTATGGAGACAAGTGAATGAGAGAAAAGGATCAATGTCCTGTTATCTGATGAATTTACTGGAACATACTGGAAAATGATGTAAGTACCTGACATTTGTTCTGTAAATCTGCTGCACCTGCTTTTGTTTGGTGAGGTAAATCTGTCAGGTAAAGGTGTGTGTACAGCACCTCATGTTTATTTAATTATGTGTACCTCCTTTCAGTAGCAGAGCATTTTATTTTCAGTTGTTTCAGTCAGAGAAGATCGTGCAAGTTACTGCAGTTTGGGGGGAAATGTAAAGTTTAATCATTTTTGTTATTATGAAAATAATATTTTTCATTGAAGAAAAGTTGATTTTTGTTTGTATATGCTGTCAATTACAGTGTTTAGAAAGAAAAAAAAAAATCAGGCAAAAATCTGTATCAGCAGGTTACACTTAGAGGAAAATGTTAAATCAGAATCGGCCAAGGAAACTGCAGTCGGTGCATCTCTAGAAGTTTGTCGTTTTCAGCTGAGATTAGTGTGAAAATTAGTGTAAAAAGGATGTGCTTTTTGGATTTTTTTTTTGCTTCACTAGCAACCAGCACATTTGTGCCAATCTGCTCAAAGCCCCAAAACACACAAACAACAAGAAAACATGACATAAAAGCACTGAGCTGCTGTGTTCCTCTGTCACTTTCTAACCATCACACACTCTCAGCTGACTTTCATTAAAGCAGCATCTTTTTACTACAATCTTAAAAATAATCCTTAGGGGAGTTTTATCATCTCAGCTTTTACCATGCTGAGCTATCAAAGCACATTATGTGTTAATCAGTATAACATGTCCCTTCCGCCAAAATGAAACAAACCCCAAGAACAAAGAAAAAAATCATCTCTCCACAGTTTGGGAGGGTAATGGCTGATTTTCCAATTGTTGCCCAGTTACAAATGAATTCCTTACATAAGAACAACTTTAAAAATCACAGAATAACTCACGGTTAATGGTAGAAAAATGGCACTGGAGCCCAACATATGCATGAACAATGTTACCTTGATATATAAAAACAATGAATAAAAAGGAAGAGGGGGAGAAACACTGCAAAGATAACACAGGCGTCTGAAAGGAGAGGTCATATGGCAGCTCAACATTTACAAGGACAATTAGAAACAGCCACAGTAAAAGACAACACATCATGTACACGCTCACTGGAAGGTTAAGAGGTCAAAAACAGGATCCAAGGTCAACATTGATGAGATATTTGTCAATCATGAGATAAAGTCGACTAAGACTAAATAAAATAACAGCTGAGACAGCATGAGGATCGTCTTGCTGAGAGGATCAGAGTAGTAATGTTGTCATTTTTCTTACAGTAAATACCTGAGTTGGACACCTTTAGACAGTGGGATGAACAAGAACACCCAACTTAAATGTCTACATTTTCCAGGCTCCAAGTTTTACAACATGCTCTCCAAACGTCTTTGAAAATGTGGAGCAGTTTAACCCCTCAACAGGCCCGTCTCACCCCCGATGAATTTCTGCTTTCCAGCCCTGCTTATCTGGAATCTGACACCTTACTGTAAACATAAATGAACCAAATCCAGTTAAACCCTGTGGATAATCCGATGACCAGGATGTGGATCAAAGGAAAATGTAAGTGTTGTGTCAGAATGAACAGTGTAGTTTTAGGTAGTTTACAGACAGACTGCATAGAATTCACTACATCTGAAAATCTATTTGCATCAAAAAACTTAAAACCTGTGAATCAAATCCTGACCATGTGGAATCAAAAAAAAATCCCTCACTGCCAATCCATGAAAGTGGAACAGCTACTGAGCCTGCATGTCCAAATCCATGACAACTGACAGGAAACATCAGGACTGATCCAGAAATTTCTGAATGGATTAGATGAGCCATCCAAAGCCAGATCCATCTCTGATCTTTAGCTTTAGCTTTAAACAGTGCTGTCAACCCAAAGGGAGACATTACAGAGTCATTAACTCAGAGGTATGGTTGACAACTTCCAATCATTTTACGGTATGTATAGTCACATCTAACAGATTACAACTGTTTTCACTGGCCATGGCTTCAGATATTAATCTAACCATCTATCACTGAATGCACTGAAATCAGGTGATGCTGTGGGGCTGAAGATGTGGTGTTTAAATACAGGGTCCTAATGCCTTCATGGATTGGTTAGTGCATGTAGTGCTGCAGAACATAGCTGCACCGACTACCTCCACTGCGCGCACACGCACACACACACACACACACACACACAGAAACAACAGGACTGACACACCATCACAGTCAGGTGAGATGATGTTGATGCTTCTGTGATTCTTTAGAAAGGAGGGCTGACAGGAGGAGGCGGTGTTTCTTTGAGCAGGTCAGGAGGTAAGGAGAGAGAGCGCTCTATGCTGCGTCACACAGGATCTGCTCCAGCACCGTCAGCAGGCGTTTCAGGCCGTAGATGTAGCCGTGATCGTGGCTCTCACTCGGAAAAACATGGGCAAAGTCGATCATCCTGACCTCCACCTCCGTGTCTTCTGCACTGCCCTCTGTGTCATCACCTCCTTGGCCCTTCTCCTCCTCCCTACTCCTCCTGTTGCTCTCCTCTCCCTCTCTATCCTCATCCTCCCCTTCCAGTTGTGATTTGTTTCCATTCCCATTAGGTGGTTGTTGCAGCTCACATGTTCGTTTCCATGTGGAGTTGTCTTCTTCACACAGTGCTGAGATGTTATCTCCAGAAACTGAGCTTACAGTGCCACGGTCGCCGCTGTTACTGTCGTTACCTTTCCTGTGATTGGTATAAACAGCATCCAGGCTGTAGTCCCAGTGTGCTGCCACCTGAATGTTGTTGTTGTTGTACTCAGTCACTTCCTCTTCCTGCCTAGATCCTTCCTGTCTAGCTTTCCCCTCCCCACCGCGACCACCTTCACCTGATGATGAAGATGTGGCAGTTTTCATCATCATTGTGGGACTGACCGATGGACTGCTGAGGAGGGATGAAAGGGAGGATGAGGAGAAAGATGAGGGCAGGCCTTCATAGACAAAGAGAAGGGAGCTGGCATAGAAGGTCAGCTGCTTCTGGGACTCGAACCAGTGGAGGATCCGCCGCACTCTGCGGATGCTCGCTGCCACAGTGTCCTTCCTCAGACTAACTCCATTATGAAAGAATTTAGCCAAGCCTGGGTGGATGGGAGAAGAGTTTCAATAATAATAATAATCATTTACATAGAACTTTGTACTTTACAGAAAGAAGAACTGTTAAAACAAATCAAATATACAAAACTCAGCACAGAATGAAAGAAATACAAAAATGTGATAAACTGAGATGACATCAGCACTCATAAGCACATTCACAAGATGGGATTCAAAGGGAGTATGGCCTGTGCGAGTTCACCTGTGTTGGTGTGATGTATTCCAAAGAAACGTGATGTGTTCCAGTAATATGCACTCAACAGACACTTCATTAGGTTCATTAGGTAGCTTCTATTGTCTAATTTTGGTGAGCCTGTGCAAACTGTAGCCTCAGTTTCCTGTTGTTAGCTGACAGGAGTGGCACCTGGTTTGGTCTTCTGCCGCTGTTAGCCCATTTGCTTTAAGGTTTGACATGCTGTGCATTCAGAGATGCTTATATGTTGTAACAAGTGGTTACTTCGTTATTGTTGCCTTCCTATCAGCTCAAAGCAGCTGCTGCTCACTGGATATTTCTCTTTTTCACACCATCCTCTGTAAACTCTAGAGACGGTTATGTAGGAAAAGCCCAGTAGATCAGCAGTTTCTGAAATACTCAGACCAGTCTGTCTGATACCGAGGGGTAGCTGTGGCTCAGGAGGTAGCGCAGGTCATCTACTAATCGGAAGGTTGGTGGTTCGAACCCAGGCTGTTCCAGTCTGCATGCAAAAGTATCCTTGGGCAAGATACTGAACCCCGAATTGCTCCCTATGCATCCATCAGAGTGTAAATGTGTGTGAACGTTAGATAGAAGGCAGTTATGTACAGAAAAAAAAAAAAAAGTGGGTGAATAAGGCTTGTAGTATAAAGCGCTCAGAGTAGAAAAGCGCTATATAAGAACCAGTCCATTTACCATTTACCATGATACCAACAACCATGCTACGTTCAAAGTCACCTTTCTTCTCCATTCTCATGCTCGGTTTAAACTTCAGCAGGGCGTCTAGCAATATCTGCATGTTTAAATGCATCAAGTTGCTGCCATGTGATTGATTTTTGCCTTAACAAGCAGTTGAACAGGTGAAGCTAACAAAGTGGCTGGAGAGTGAAATGCTTTACTGTACTAAATTCAGTAGTCACATCATATTTACGAATCAAATAATTATGTTCTTACTTGCGTTACATAAGTTTTACACAATAATCTGAATGATAGGTGGATAGAAGAAAATGATCCATTCTTATGTGTACTTGCACAGTTCTCATGACCTCAGTTCATGTGGAAAATGGAACAACACTGGCAGAGCAAAGTTCAGCCTTTGAGGAGTGACATTATGCACAAAGGGACAAAAATATGACAGTACAGAGCAGACTGTGCTCAGTCCAGAAAAAGCAACCACTGTGAACAAGCCATCAAAGCTCCACAGACACCTGTGAAAGCAACATGCTAACCTGTTTTATACAGACTATGATGCTAACATAAAACCATGAGCGAGAGACCACCGGACCCTGTGACTCCAGCCCCGACCACACGACCAAAGCTTGATTTTTGACAGATAAGAAATGCAGAGATGAACAGGCTCGTTCATTTCTATCCGTACTCATCCCACAGCAGAGCCACTGTCAGCACAGCATTCTTCTATGAAGGGCTCTGTGGGCTGTTCTTCACCCACTTCACTGTCAGCTTTCAACTAACGCTGAAGCAGGCTACTTAAAGAAACATCTTCTGTAGGCCTAGGATTTGTGCAGATATGTGGCCATATTAAACATTAGCAAGCAATTACAGAGGTGATTTTGTGGAGGGATGCAAAAGTAAACATAGCAAATTACTTTCTATTGGGAATACACAGGTAAACAATGCATTACTGTTTGGAAAAAACTAGTATTGTGAAATACTTTTATTTGAGTAACACCCCAATACTGAATTTCAATAAGCAGTGTTCCACACACACACACACACACACACACACACACACACACACACGCATACCATCTTTAAGAGTGTCCTTAACCAGTCCCCTTCCATAATGCTGGTCATAGGAGTCGAAAGTGTCAGTGCACACCTTGTACACCTGAAATAACAAGAAAATACATCATGTTAATATGTTTTTTTTGGTCTAAAAACACCCAGTGTCAGTATTACTATCATATTTTGTTCATTAGAGTAATTTATTCATCAACAGTAAGCTCCTAAGATTCCTAGAGTGCTCTGTTGGAATAATGTGGTAGTATGATGTCTTTGAGACACGACGGGCCTGATCATTCAGGAGTCTGTAAGGCTGTGAGAAGATGGATTTGAAATTAAATTCTGGATGAGACAGGCAGCCGATGAAGACGCTGGGATTTCATGCTGAAGATGGATTCATGCTAAATGGTCCTCCTGCTGATGCTACTGCTCTGTGCAGCCTGATTCTTTTTTTACTCTCTTCATCTGTCCAAAGTAAGTCAAGATGCATCTCACTGATCAAACGCTGCCTCCACCTAGTGGCCCACAACTATACAAACACCTGTCTCTCTAACTCCCCAGCTGTGGCTGCAGTTCCAGCCTGAAAAGCTTCTCATAATGTGCTGAACGAAACAAGTTTAGAGCAGATACACAAAAACAGTGCAGCCTGATGCTTTATGAGCACGAGATAGATGCTTCTGTCCACATATCCATGCCACAGCGCATGCTGGGAGGGTTTAAACATGTTTATCATGTTTGTCTTCCATTTTTTTTCCCCCAAATTCCCTCCTTCCAACGACCACTCCCTCATCAGGAAGACCATGATCATTAATCAGTCTCCTTTCCATCTAAACAAAAACTTAACACAGATAAGAATTAGAATTTCCCCGCTCAGTGGCAGGAACAGTGTGTGCTGAACTCTGATCTGAAGCCACGCTGCAGCGGGATCCAGCACTACGCTAAAATATCCTGACGGCTTTTACAACTGGCAGCCCACCCCAAAGCTCATTTCCATGCTCATACTGTAGAGGCCTCATGATGATTCAGTACAACTCCATTAAATGACTCATTTATTAGCCAAAAATGTTAAAGACACCATAATGTTGTATCTCATGATGAATGTGCACAGCATCTGTGTTGTACTTCAGGACATTTTTATAGAGAACTTACTTACACAGCGACACCTCTCAGCGGTTTGAATCCACTTGATTTGCTCATTCCAAACCAGGGAGGGCACATACTGAAACTCCAGAGTGGCCTGATTTTAGCAAGCACACATTTATTTCCGTCTTAATTCAACTTTCATTCAAAGACAAGGACTGGGACGTTCCTCTTGAGTCAAGTATAGGTGACACTCCCTTTTTTATTTTTACAGTAGCATATGTTTATATTGTTGCTGTTGCTGTTTTATCCAAAGATGCACTTAGGTGTTTTTCATCAGCACTCAGGGGCAGCTGAACAAACTCTAACACAGACGTGTTCTCGTGATGAATGTCAGTCCAATGTACACTCTCCTCTCAGCTGTGTTTTCAATTCAATTCAATTCAATTTTATTTATATAGCGCCAAATCACAACAACAGTCGCCTCATGGCGCTTTATATGTTAGGGTAAAGACCCTAAAATATTGGACAGAGAACCCCAACAATCAGACGACCCCCTATGAGCAAGCACTTGGCGACAGTGGGAAGGAAAAACTCCCTTTTAACAGGAAGAAACCTCCGGCAGAACCAGGCTCAGGGAGGGGCAGTCATCTGCCGCGACCGGTTGGGGCTGAGGAGAAACAGAAGAGAGGAGAGGGAGATAGGACAAAAGAGACAATATGGAAGAATAAATGAAAAGTGATGTATAAATGTATGAAGAGTAAAAAGGGGTGAATGAAGAAGAAACACCCAGTACATCATG
>VVAS01112641.1:0-14874 GCA_015103295.1 Ptychochromis oligacanthus | reverse complement strand
TTGCAGTGAAGGGTATGGGTTCATATATATGTCATTCAGCAGGATGGGATATCTTATTAGGATTGGCATTAGAGGTTTCCTATGACAAGATTTGTTTCCAGGGATAAGGAACTGTGCACTCCGAGGGAGACTTCTCAGATCAGCCACTACTATTATCCCTGGGATCACATACACATAGTCGGCGGAATATCACCATATCAAGTCTTGTCATTTCAGTTTTCCTCTCTGCTTTCTTACGTTCCACCTTTACTTTCTTCCACATCTCTTTTACATCTGATAAATGCAAATATGGCAACTGTTGTCTCATGAGGGTTCTCACATGTGCTACACATGTTTTGTGGGGCCAATTTTTAGAGTGAAATCTTTCACTGTGTGTGAAAAAACTGAAGCTGGGGTGAAAAGGGCATCAATAACTGGTGTCAGTATGAACTATTGTTATCTTTATTAGAATATATCAAATTATAGCAGAAAACAAGTGTTTAATTTCCTGACAGGGTCAATGCTTCATGCTTTAAACTCTGGAAATAATGCACACATATTGTATATTTTGTTCTATAATTGCATATTGAATATGTTTCCTCCATTTGTTGAGTCAGGAGAGCGCAACCAACCTGTGCTTTTATCTTTCATCTTCCAAGTGTTCTAATGATCTCCCACTACTTTTGCTATTGGACAAAGATGATGATGCATATCAAGTTTAGAGCTTTGCAGAGATGCAAAACCACAAGTAAATTATAAGGCGCTGTAGAAATGATCATTTTGTGTGTGGGGAGTCAATATCTCAGCAGTAGGCAATGAGAAACTGCACAGTTGCCGAGAGACTAAAATGATGTAGCTTCACATGCAGAGATATTGTTCTTTTGAATTGAACCCATGGAATCCCACTCTCTCATTTTCTGTATAATTCCCATCTCATAGCAATGATTTGTGTGCACACTAAAACAAACAGATTAACATTCACTTGCTCTCACTTACTTGTATTAGCCTGCGCTGCTGCCTTGCTCCTTAGCTGGAAAGAATCAATAAATGTGTTGGCTGGCAGGCAGACTTACAGGCAGAATAGCAGAGGAATTCAGCATGATAAGGCCAAGATGTTCCACCCCAAAGGTCTTCAATAATCTTTATTGACCACATGAGAGCAAGACAGCAGTGACTTGGCACAGTCAACCTGAAAAACCTCCTACATTGTTCATTTCCCTTTTCAAAATAGATAAATACATTTTCTTACAAACTTTTTACAACTCCCCCAAGGAAGAGGTTGTGTAAAGTTTGTAACTCTTGCCATCCAGGTCAGGAGAAAAATAGATTTTTGAACTCTCACAGTTGTTCATCACAGCACTTCTTTCTGACTGCCAGCTAGTCAGCCAACAGACTGAACAAGGATTTAGCCGGGACAGGTTGCCCAAACCTGCACGTCCCATCGGCATATTCAGTTATCCTTTTTTGCACCTGGCTGTTGACTCGCATCACGGGCAGGTCAGTTGTTTTCGTAGAGCTGACCGATGTCTAGTGACCTATGTTGTGCTCCATTTCAGTGTCAGAAGAGGAGAGAAATAGAAGCGAATCACTTCTGGGCAGACTGACAAATACAATGACTGTTGTACTCTCCACTGCCAAAGTCTTCCACTGGTAACAAGGCCATCGTTCTATTTCTTCCAAAAACCACAGCAACAGTGATGGAAGACATGTATCCTAAATTTACTCCATTAATACTGGCAAGGGCATCTGACTCCATCTGAGTACCATCTCATCCAAGACACTGGCAAATTATTTTCATATTTCTGAAAAAAAAAAAATAGAGCTTTTCTCTAAGAATAAAAAAAAAGGTTCAATATTTTTGAGCACATTACAGACACATATCAAGTTGATTAGTTTGGAAATTTCTTAAATATTTTCTTTATGATTAAAGTAAACAGAGCTATATAGCTAAAGGTCCAGCTGTTGACTGACAGATCAAAACACACCAGCCTGAAACCCTGTGCAGGGATGCTGGAAGGAAAATTTTAATATTTAACAAGATATCATCTAATGTCTGTCCTGCAATGCAACAACATCTAATTTGTCTCTAAAGTGATTAAATTAACATTTTTTTCCTAAACAAACAAGGATGTGCGTCTGTGTGATTAAAAATGGTTTATGAAAATATCAATCAGATGTTGTGTTTTCACAAAGTGAGTTAAGAAATCAAGAAATATTGGCAACCAATAAGCATGAACACTATGCGAAAAGCTGTTACCCTACAAATTACCGTAGGTCTCCCTAGTTTGAAACCATTCCAGATTTATTCAGAAGGCATATAAATATCACCTTAATCATGTGTTTTTTATGTCTGATATAAGCTGCTGAAGCAACCCTGGAAAATGACTATTAGCCTCTGGGCTAAAGAGTACCTTAGTTGGCACAGCAGTAGCATCATTGCTTTGAGTGCTTGAGCTCATAGTTTTGCATCTGATCCGTGCCAAGTCCTTTCCTTTGACATTGCATCACTACTTTCTCATGGTACCTCCTTTCAGGAACACCTTTTCATTACCTCTGTCATGTATTTTATTTTATTATTCTTATAAGTATAAAATGACTCGAGAGAAGAAGAAAAAAAACAATCCATATTTCTTAAAACTCTGAAACCTGTCTTTTATTTACACCTCCTCATAGCTATTGATTTTTTCCCCTGGTAGAGGCCATTGTAATTCTTTTGCTGCTGGCGCATCGCCTCAACAGTCAGTCGGTCAGCAATGGAGGCAAGCCTGTCAATCAAGACAATCTCTCAGCCAACAAAGCATCCCACCTGCAAACTAGTCAATCACCAGCTACACCATGAGTTTGCACACCAAACAGCCTGTCGTTCGAACATTTTCTCGCATCATTGTTTTTCTAATTAATATCATATAGCAGACAGCCGACAGCATCTGTTGCACCGCAGGAGAGAAAATAGTGTGCGATTTCATGTGTGTGTGTGTGTGTGTGTGTGTGTGTGAGAGAGCGAGAGAGAGAGAGAGGGTGTATGATGCTGTTCTAATACCTTCAGGGCAAAATCATGAAACACATACTGAAGGATGCTGAAACAAGTAACTGTAACGCAACACAGATACATACATTTAACTCAAGATCCAAGTTTCCATTCTATTTTTATAAGCTAGAAGCAAATGGAAGCAAGAAAAGCGACATATACTGATAAAAAAAGAAGAAGAAGCAGCTACTTTTGGCTGCTCCCTTGTCACAAGGGGTCACCACAGCAGGTAGCTCTGCATGTTGAATTTGACGGAGTTTTACACTGGATGCCCTTCCTGATGCAACCCCTAGGGACATATGTGTCTCCAGCTGAAATCAAACCAGCAACCTTTCACATGCAAGGCAGCTGTGTTATCCACTACACTATGGAGGCACTAGCGTGACATATACTGATAATAACTCCAAAACAAAACAAAACAAAAAAAAAAAACAGTTAAAAGATCTTGCTGAGTGTTTTTGGAATTCTACAATAAGCAACAAAAAGAACTGAACACTGTCAGGTCAGTCATGGTTGTAGCTGCTGTATGTTCTCTCTGAGAAAGGAATGCAACATTATACTAACGAGGGCAAAAAGCAAAATGCAGGTGAAAAATCGATAGCTGAATACGGGGCTCAGTAACATTAACAAAAAATCCATGGGTATTACATTTCCTTTATGTACTTTATGTACAGTAAAGAAAAAAAAAAGACGTCCAACTCTATGGGTTGAAAAACAGGTAAGATTTATGTCCCTTATTTGAGTTAGAAGCCTCTTGGGAAAATGCTTACTGACAAGGGGAATCATGGTCCTCCTGAATAAATGATTGCCTTATCATGTTTGGTGCTTCACTTTCTATTGATTCCCACAGAAAATGCCCAGATATTACCATTGTGCTACAGTGTCAGAATTCTTCCTAGTATTACTGTGTTTTCAGCTCTAACAAGACAGTGATAACCATATGTGTAACCAAGTAGTAAACTAGGCTCATTTGATTAGAACAGTTAAGAATGTGTTTTAAGAACGAGTTCTAAAATTCTTTTAAACTACTTTAAGTGTAATTACCAGGAAAATGACTGACTGACCCTTTGCAAAGGCTTGTTTATGGTTAATCCAAAAGGTTTTTCCTTTGTGTTACAAAAGGGCTGTCCAGTGACTTCCCTCCTAATACACAATGTGAAAAGGGGTATTTCAAATAAAGGGATCAGAATATAATATATGACCCCTAAGGTCTTATTCCGCAACATTTACTGTGTCTGTAAGAGTGAATTAGAGGATATGTGAAAGTGCAACATGAGAAGTTAGAAAGCAGCTGTGAATGAGTGTGTATGTGCGAGTTTTTGCATTTGTGAGGCAGAAAGCATAGAAGAGAGGAGCGAAAGACGGAGAGCAGAGACTGTGTGTGGTATGTTGTTCTGAGGGATGAAAGCCCTGCCCCAAGAGACTGCAGAGCAGTGTACCACACACACACACACACACACACACCCACACACACATGCAGACACTCTCCAGGAAGATTGCTTGTAGGTTAAATCTAGCCCCAACAGCAGCTCTTGAGGGATAATATATTCCATTCTGTATCTGACAAAAGAAATCTTTTTTCTTCACTCCTTCCTTTCCTTCCTTCCTTTGTTCCTTCTTTTCTTAATGTCTTTTCCCCCTTTTTATCTGCTACAAAACACTGTATTAAATTAATTAAACTAAAAAAAAAAAATCCAATTTTAGCTTTAAACTTCAGTGTAAAAGTTTAGGACAGTCCAAATGTCATTACTTCAAGTATCTTGGTTGTGTCCTGAATCAAAGATCTTAAATATTTTCTTTCTATTTTCCATCTTTTCCACCATCTGCTTTATGCATGACTGTTTAAAACAAAGCTGATTCTGAATATTGCTAGTTTTCAAATTTATTGCCCTAAGCTTTTTAAACCATGCCTTTAAAAAAAAAAAAAAGCTTTATAAACCAGATTGAACATATTTAATGCAATTCCATGCACACAGTTTCCTTCATCATTTACCCTGTTGTGAGGTTTAACATGGACCTCTAAACAGAACAGAAACACTGTTGAATTGTCTACCCTACTGATGGTGACAAAACACTGCTGTGGTGAGTACATATTGATTAAACCCAAATAATCCTTTGCTCCTCATAATGATGTCATCAAGAGTGCTGATTTAATCCAGAGTGTCTTATAGAGGAGAGGAAGAAATAACCTTTATATCCTTTTTAAACAATGGCAGATTCAAAATTTTAGTATTTGGTTCTGTGCATGTCCGTGCTTGCACAACTGCCTGCTCTAGAGTCTATGTGCATGTCTGCAAAAGAGACATACACAGTTATTTAATGAGTGACTTGCTTGCATAACACTAAACTAAACACGTCGATTTTTCTTTTCACTTTATTACAAAAAACACAGACTTTGTACGCTTTGTTCTTCTGAAGAAAAAAAAAAAGACTGAGTTCCCCGCCTGCATTTTTAGCACTTAAAACTCTCAAAATATGTCTTTCTTTACCCCAGTTTTAGTTTGCAGCAAATTCACATCCAATATGCTGGTATATTTTACCAGGAAGAGGTGGAGTGTAGGTAAATTTGAAGGGGATGCTGATTTAAAGCTCCATAGAAGCTGAGATTCAAACCAACGTAATCACAGGCACCTCCTACACTAAACTAGAAAGTCTCCGAAATATACTTTGCTGAGTTTGGAGCTGAAGCTGTGTGAGCACATACCAATTGAAGATTTAAGCCATAGCTGGAGGACATATTTTATGATGAGAAGTTATTCCATTGCTGTTCTGTCACAAGTTCTCCCTTGCTGGGATGGCAAGAGGATTTGTCAGGTCGCCACTCTTCACCCAGATACTTTTTCCACATAAATTTGGGCAGCACTAACCAGAAGATTAGAGACCCAAGCTCAGGACCATGAGATTACCAGTTTGAATCCCTGGACAAGCTGTGAAAATCTGGACAGGAGAGAGGAGAAGTATTTCTTTATTCTGCCTTGAAAAAATGTCATTTAAAGAGTCTCCTTGGGCAAGGTACTTGACCCTCATCTGTTCCACTCCGGTTCAAATGGTAAAACTCTGTTCTTTATGTATACTTAACACCCTCTTATATGGCTGTGTGGGAAAAATGTGAGTATGCAGCAGGCAAAGCTGCAAAAGTAGCATACACTGTGAAAACCTTCTTCAGGTAATAAAGCCTTGGGAAAAGAAGGATTTTCAGAGTTTCAGCTAACAGACTCAATGACATCTGTCTATTGCATGTTCTGAACTGTAATCCAGACCTGGAACTATTAGGAAATCTTTCAATTACTTTTACTTAAGGCTTCCTGGGGTGTAACTGTGACTGAGGATTTAGATTCGGGAAAATCAAAATGGTACCATTATGCCACAGGAAATCAGCTTGCCTTGGGAACCCAGCTAATAAGAACAGTGTAACCCAGATCCAACCCAGAAGAGACACAAATATGATAGCAAAGAATGTAGCATCTCACCAGACTGAGACAAGAGCTTGATGGGCCAAGTTAGCATCATGTTTTATGTGTCTCCCTTTCTCATAAGGTCAGAATTTCATGAAAAAAAACAAAAACATTAGTAAAGAGTAAAGATTAAAAAGATTTGTTTTCTTTCTCTCCTCTCCTGCCTTTGTCTCTTCAATGTTTTTTAATGTAAATTTACAGCTACTATGTTATGAGGTCTTAAAGGGAGGCAAAATGTAACTGTTTTTTCTTTCTTCTCAAACACTTATGAATATCCCACAGAGTGCTCATACAATAACCAAAGAAAAATCCTCTCCTGAGATTACAGTACTTCATTCAGTGTGACAGGAAAGAAATAATGATCTTTTAAGCTTTCTTCACCCATGAAAGAGGGCAGAGAAGTTAAGAAAAACATGGAAATAACAACTCCTCCTCCCTGGAGGACAGAAGCAAGGTGTCAGGAGAGTTGTTGTCACAGTTTTGTTTGATTATTTGAATAGCCGATAATGAAGATGCCAAAGCGATACACTTCAGGGTAATTATCCATCACTCAAGGTTCGAATGAGATGACAAATTCAGTCTGATAATTATAAGCAGACAGGGAATAGTGAGTAATTTCATGACTTTAAAACTAAAAACTTTTTCCTTGCCATTCTTCTGAATGGACAAGCAACCAAGAAAATGGAGGTTTCAAAAATGCAGCAAACAATGTATTTTTAACTGAAACCAATTTTTGCTAATAACCAAGATTGTTTGGGGGCTAAAGTTAACCACACAGCCAGTGAAAATTAAACATAAGTCAAAGATAACATGAAAGTGTAAAAATAATGGTTCCACAATGTATTGGAACTCCAGCCTCCAGCCTCACACAAGTCATGTGACTTATGCCGCTGCCACCACCTCCTCCAAGTATGGACTTTGTGAATCAAACTAGAAGCCCTACAGTTCATGTCCATGAAAACAAATTGATGGAATTAATTTCATGAATATTTAATAAACTACCATGAGCCTGTACTGCAGATGCTTTTTTATGCTCATATACATGAAAAAAAAGAAAGATTTTGTCCCACCAGATGAATCAGTTGGTTAAATTTCCTGAGAATGTCACAAACTTGGTTGACATTGTCGGAATTCACTTCAAATGTTGTCCTCTAACCTCCCACTGAGTTTGTGCTGTCAACAGCAATCTCTAATGTCAGGGTACACCCTTGTGTGTATGTTCACCATCCCTCAAATACACCCTCCTATAGGGACACAAACTGTATAGTTTCCTGTGTAGTCTTCTTTGATACCTTGTTGTGGTGCACTCAGTGTTTTCCACTGAAATCACTGTAGATTTTCAAAGTGGATCTTTCTCGAACTTTTAGACATGACCTGCATTTAAAGACAGGGGATATGATTTGCTTTTGGTGTTTCCTGATTGTTTTTCAGCATCATACTAGAGCTCCCTAGCACAGTGCAGTAAAGAACTACTTAACATCCTCAGATAACTAGTACTCACACCGATATACCAATCTTACAATGGAAGAATTTTATACACCCAGCATCCTGATTTGATCCTAATACATCATAAACAATTTCCCTGCTAAAGAAAAATAAATGTTAACAAAAGAATATGATTAGATATATGGACAGATGAATCAGCTCCTGCACAAACATGCAAATGAAAAACAACTTTCTGTACTATTACTTAAAGTTAATTCGATTTAAATAAGCGTTTCAAACATTGTTGATGCACACAGGCCTAGAGACTGGTTGGTGACCATCTTGCAACCACCGGCTGGTGAGTGTTTGCTGGAGGTTACTGACAGTCACTAGGTGAAATTGGTCCCAAAGAGGATTCTTCTGGCTGCTCCCTTTTGGGGTTTCCACAGTAAATCGTCTGCCTCCATCTCACTCTATCCCAAACATCTTCTCTGGTCTTCCTCTTTTCCTCCTGCCTGGCAGGACATCCTTTGTCCAGTATATCCCCTATTTCTTCTCTGCATATGTCCAAACCATCTCAACCTTGCCTCTCTTATGATATAGTCATTTCAAATCCTGTCCCTCCTGGTCACGTCCAACGAAAATGGTAATATCTTCAGCTCTGCCACCTTCAGCTCGGCCTCCTGTCTTTTTGTCAGTGCCACTGTCTCCAAACCATACATCATAGCAGGTCTCACAACCATCTTGTAAACCTTCCCTTTCACTCTTGCTACTATCCTGTCACAAATCACCCCTGACGCCTGTCTGCACCCACTCCACCCTGCCTACACTCTCTTCTTCACTTCTTGTGCATTGGCCATTGCTTTGGATGGCTGAACCCAGGTCAACCATCCAAACCTCATCGACCTTCACTACCTTTACTCCTTGCCTTTTCACTTTTCCACCTGTCTCCCTCTCATTCACACACATGTATTGTGTCTTGCTTCTACTGACTTTCATTCATCTTCTCTCCAGGGCATACCTCTACCTCTAGGCTCTTCTACCTGCTCCCTACTCTCACTGCAGATCACAATGTTGCCTGCAAACATCATACCCCACAGAGATTCCTGCCTGACCTCAACTGTCAGCCTATTCACCACTGTCTCCTTGTGATTGTTTTGGTCAATAGCAGATTAGTTTTGCATGGAAACAGTTGCTGACTACTAACTAAACCGTAGTAAAACTAGGAAAGAGTGTAGTGCAAACCAAAAATGGAGAATGTTCGCTTTCAAAGTAAAAGTTGTCCCTCACGACTACAGCCAAGACATTTTGAAAGGCGCAGCTCTCTTTACCTCTAGGAGAGTAGTTGGCGAGTGTTTGCAGACAAGTCAGCATCTTTCATGCAAACTACAAGCAACTATGGCAATCTTTTAGCGATCAAAGTAATCACAAGGTAGTTTTCAGTGCCTCCATAGTGTAATGGCTAACACATTCACCTTGCATGCGGAAGGTTGTTGGTTCAATTCCAGCTGGAGGCACATGTCCCCCTAGGGGTTGCGTCAGGAAGGGCATCCAGTGTAAAAACTCTGCGAAATCAAACATGCAGCGCTACCGGCTGTGGTGACCCCTTGATATGGAAGCAGCTGAAAGTAGCTTCTTTATCATCTTCCTCTTTGCGACCATTTTGCATCAACCTCCATCAGCCATCCGCCAACCAGTCGGTGAATACACATTTTCCCTAGAAACCTGTGTTTGCCAGGGGTAACTGACCAGTCTGTAGACCTGTGTGACTAAGAGTTTAGCCATCAATTTCACAGTGACTGCCATCAAAACACCAGCAACCACTCATCAAATGGTTGGGAAATACCCATTTTTCCCTATTTTTACCAGTGGTTGCCAGAGGTTTGTCAACCAGTCTCCAGGCCTGTGTGACTGGGACCTAAATTCCTTCTATGCACTTATTGAAACCAGAAGGTGAGTGGGTATTGACTGGTTAATTAGGGATGGAAAATTGACCAAAAAAAAAAAATGTAGAGCTGATTCAACATTTTCATGGCACGTGTGGAGTCGAGTAGTGCTTGCCTTTTTTATGGAACAGGAAATGTGCAAAAGGACAGGAAGTCTTTGCTCAATAAAACTTTTAAGTCTAATAGATTGCATTTGTCTGAGGTATTTTTAGATCTGTTTGAAGAGAAGGTTGAAAATTAAGAAGGACAATGCCAGAGCAAGAAGGGTTGTGCAAATAGTCCTTCAGAAGAGTGGCAACAGAGAGACAGAGGACAGTTCATTCATTAAACTGATTGATTCATTGTCAGAGTTTCAGTTGGTCTGTGTGTTTAGACAACACAGAACCCAAGAGACTGGGCAGGCAAGGGAGAAAAAGATCAATCGTGCTTTAGAGGTAGAATGAAGTAGGAAGGGAAAAAGAGAAAGCACCACGGAAATACGATAAATAGAGTGTGTGAGAGAGAGTGGTATAGGGTGGAAGCATACATGAGAAATACTGATGACTTTTAGTTTCATTGCCACAAGAAGGCAATGAAAGAAGTACACTTTGTATCAGCTCAAAAGTATTCATACAAATGTAAATCACATCATGATGTAGCTTACATGTCTTTTTGTCACATCATTTTAACCCCGTTAACCAAGCAAAATATATGTCCTGACAGTGGGTGATAAAGCACACACACACACACACACACACACACAGACAAACACATGCAAATTTCAGAAACAGCAGGAAAAGTGCCACAAATCCACAGTGTTAGAAGGAGCACAAAAGCATCACTGGCAATAAAATGTAAAATGTTTGACCCGGTCTCAGTATATATTTCACATATATTTGTTTCACAACCTGCAAAAATATTTTCTCCATGACAGTATAATTTTAAGTGTAAAAAATAAATCTTCTTCACCCTAAGGCATGCTGAGACCATCTCTTTGAGCATAGCCCCAGACCTAACCACTCATTCTTATCTTGTGGATCACCCATGGGTCTGGCTTGGCCTCGCAACAGAAAATTCAATAGAACACTTTGGTCTTTTTACATAGAGAACACAATACATGTGCCTGATGACGCCTACAAAGTTTACTACAAGCCCGTCTCACTGAGCACTGGGCAAGTACAAATAACATGTAGCCTGTAGGCAATAAAGCTACACTGTTAAATTGTGCAACACTTCTAGGTTATTTTCTCAGATTACAGCCATCTGCAGGCTTCTTGACCTCCAAAGGAGAGCTGGTGCCCTCCTGCCGCTGGTGGTCCATGCACACCTGACAAATATTAACGTCATTTTCAATTAAGGAAAATAAAAATCAATATTAGGCATTATATATCTGTAGCAATTTTGTCACAGTATTTCAAAAGTGTTCATTGTGATTACAGGTTGTTGTATAAACTTGTAATCAAGACCAATGTGTCTTTCTGACCCTAAGACATGCTGTGCAGAAGCCCTGTCCTCTGCATCTGTCTAAAATAACCCATGCACTGAAAGTTTGTCATCATTCCCCTGTGCCAAACCCCAGTTTCAACTGGTATTTGCACCACAGGGAGCTCAGAAATCTCCTCCCCCGTGGCATCGCCAGGCACCATCTGCATCATTTCTCACAGCACCTGGCAAAGCCCTCAGCAGCTCCCCTATAAATGCCTCTAGAAGTTTCTTGGAGGTCAGTCCTGTCCTGCCCATCTCTTCTTCTTTAACCCTTAGGTGACAGATGATGGGCTCAGGCTGTGATACCCGCCTTTGCAGAAGTCTCCCTCAGGGTCGTAACACACAGTAGTGGAAATATTCATTTTTCAGATGACAGACTTCTACTGCTGGCCTATTCATACACTTTACAGCTTACAGTATATTACACCATGAACTAATGTATACCTCAGTGGTTACCAGCCCCTCAGGACAGATATGTAGAATCAGAGGCATGAGTTAATAATAACTCATGGGGGTCATTTTTTGGCCTCACATGTGGAAAAAAAAAAAAATCCACAAACAGATGCAAACCTCAGTACTCACTAAGAGGACATATATGTCAGCCTGCTCAACACATATGAGTTTATAGCAGCTGGAATGGTGCCACCTCATGCTTGGTCTTTATCCACGCTGCTTCTGAACAGGCAGGTAAGAGACACCAGCCCTTAGGCAATGATATTGTGACAAGAAAAAAAAATCCTCTTCCCCTGGATATATGATAGGAAGCCTCTGTGGGATTAAGTACAGCAAGGTGATGCCAGAGGGAAGAAGCTGCCAAGTGGTCGATAATACCCACTCTGCCCATGTAAGAGCAGCCAGTCACCTGTAATATGCCCTCCTTGTTCTCAGTGACCCATTCCTCAGAGCTTAGGTATACCTCAAGTAATTTAAACTCTGTCTCTTTCCACTAGGGGATATTTATTAGCTTTGGGAGAGTAATTCCTCTAAGAGAGACGCATTGAACTGTGTTGTTTTTACCCTTGTTGACCATGGCATCAGATTCCACAATAGGCACAAGTGAAAAAGACTGTCCTGCATGACTCTCATATCTTGTTCATTTCTAACAAAAATGGGTCATCATAATTGGCAGATAAAGATGAAAAATGGCCTACTTAGCCCTAATTCAGATGCACATATCTCCTGCAACTTCATCAACAGTAGCCAGTGTGTGAGGAGTTGACCCCAAACTCAGCAAGATCCCTTGAGTAACCTGAACTTTCTTGTTTGAGTTGTTATCCACCATAAAAAGAAATCATTATAGGTGAAATAAAATGTTGCATGAATACAAAACCCCAGAGCAAGACAGAAAAAGAGCAGACAGGCACAATGAAGTGAAGTAAAGCTGAAAGCAAAGGAAGAGACAAAAGGGAGCCAGCAGAGGAAAAAGGCAGCTGGGATATGAGGTTAAGACAGATAAAAAGGAATAAAAGAGAGACAAAGAGAAAACGTATTACTGAAGAAAAAAGAACAGGTGAAAGAGAAATGACAGAAAGGAGTTAAGTTAATGATAGGGAATATTAAAGGAAGAGCGAGTGCCTAAGAGGGAGAGAGAGTCTGAATTTGCATGTCAGTTAGTGTCTCTCCTTTTCAGTTTCATTATCTGCCAGAATAACAGGTGCTTTCTGCCAGGGGGCAAAAGGGTAATAATATGACCCGTGTATCCACTGATAAGCGATATTGAATTGAACTAAAGACAAACACAGTCACTTCACCATGATATGACCTTGAAAAGAAAATGCAATCAGAATGTCCACAGCAGTTTCTCACTATAATATCTGGAAGCAGGTAATAATTTAAGACGAGAATTACAGAGCATGCTTGTCTCAGCTTCAGCAGCCATCACTGGTGTTTGTAACCAAACATAGTGTTTTTGCAGGTGAAAAACTGTCAACAGCCCTCTTGGCTGGATAGTTGGAAGAAAACCAAAATCTAAAGATCAGCCACAAATGGCTTCTGCAAAGTGATAATTGAAATGCAAGTGACAAGAGATTTTGATATTCGCCTTCCTTGCACAGCAGAAAGAAAGTCAGCAAATGAATCCCTGACAGAGGGATTCTTGGGGAGGGTGTTCTTTCTGTGGTTACATGATGTGCCAGCTGTGAGAATGAGAAGCTTCATGCTGCAAATGAGTCACTTGTATCTTGATATTTGGTTAAAGGACTTTGTGAAAAATTTCAGTCTATCTTTGACAAAAATCATGGAGAATACATGTAGAAAACATGTAGAAACAAATAGAAAACTACTTATTACTTAATCCACATCCTCCTATTGTTTCCTATTTCCTATTTTGTTTGTTCATTTTTTGGTACTCATTCTTATCATTTAAATAAATAAATAAATAAATAAATAACAAAAATAAGTTACAGTGAAAAAGAAAGTAGTGCGTTTATCATTCATTCAGTTTTATAACATTAAAGTCTGAGGATCCAGATTATAATATTCAATAACTGAAACCCCATTAGGAAGCTACATTTGAAACATCTCTTATTTAAACCTCTCATATCTAGATTTTGGTGTTTTACTATTGAAATACGTCTTGTCATCATGCCAAGATAAAGTATGGGAGTGTCTATGAGACAAGCAAGAGATTTAAAAACTTTTTTTCCACTGTAATAAAAAATCATCTACAAGATGTTTCAGTTTTAAACAACTGCCACAACTTGCCCAAGACTGGCTGTCCCAGCAAATTAACTCAAAGAGCTGTCTGACGAAACAGAATTCTCAAACAAGTCCAAAATGTCATCACAGGATCTGCAGGTAGCTCATGCAGCTGGAAGCATTAAACTGCTACATCATAAAACTATAATTAGTTTGCTGATGAACATACAGTATAGGTTAAGGCAGGCTTTCTCTGGACAGATGAATCAGAAACAGAGATGCTTGGCCACACTAACAGCAGACAAGTGTGTTGCCATCCAAAGATAGCTTATACCAACTGTTAAGCATGGTGGTGGAAATTTTATGTTTTGGGGTTGCATTGCTGCCTCGGGGACTGGGCAGCTTGCTGTCATTGGCTCAACTATGAATTTTTCATTATATCAAAGAGTGTCTGAAGATAATGTGGGGCCATCTGTCCAAGAGCTGATGCTGAGCTGGAACTGGACCTTTTCAGCAGAATAACGGTTCTATACACACTGGTAAATCGACCAAGGACTGCTTCAAAAAGAAGAAATGGAGGGTTACAGAATGGCCTAGTCAAAGCCCACATTAGAAACCCAGTGAAAAATATTGGACATGACACAGGAATTATAAGAAAACCAAGAGATGAAAGGGTGTAATTTTTGTTTTTCACCGAAGAATATATATATTTGTATTTTTGTTAGATATATCATATCTTACCCCGCGACCCTGAGTTGGATAAGCGGTAGAAAATGGATGGATGGATATCATATCTTAAACACCTCTATTATCCCAATAGAGCGCTTCGCTCCCAGACTGCAGGTTTACTTGTGATTCCCAGGGTATGTAAAAGTAGAATGGGAGGCAGAGCCTTCAGCTTTCAGGCCCTTCTCTTGTGGAACCAGCGTGGATTCGGGAG
>VVAS01112600.1:0-10196 GCA_015103295.1 Ptychochromis oligacanthus | reverse complement strand
GGGGTGTAACTAAACCTGGGATCCCCAAAAAAAAAAAAAAAAAAAAAATAGCTGAACTACTTACACCTGGGCCTGAATTCTATTGTTGAAGAAAAAATAAAGTTTGAGAGCTGCATATGAGATTTTTTTCAGTGTATCTAAACCCTCAAAGATGGATCACGTCTGAACAAGCTGCTCTTAGAAGCTGAACATTTTATCAATAGGTATCTTACAGAAATGTAACTGAGGTGTGTGTTTTTCCCTGCAGGAGCTGGCTGGGTACACTGGAGGAGACGCCAGCTTCTTGAAGGAGGATTTTGAGCTGCAGCTCAACAGACGGCTCTTCTGGGATTCTGTAAGACAGAAATCAGTCACGCTAAACCAGTTCAGCATGATTGTGTACTAAAAGCAGCTGCATCTAAGATTTCAATTTCACTTTTCAGTTTGTCGTACTTTATTGCTCAGGCAGTTTGTATCTCAGCTAACCAACAGGGGGCAAAAAAGTGTCACTAATAGTTGTAGAAAAACAGAAATGGTTGTGTTAAACTAAACATGTGATGTGTATAAGGAATGTATAAGGAACATTTTGTGTCCTCTCAGGTTTTGTCTGCCTCTGTGTGGGGTGGGATGCTTTATCCCATTGGAGGACAGCCATCCTGCATTGCTGACAGGTACACCTGATTTATCCAAGAGCTGATGACTGACTTTGACTCGCCATCACTGCTACAGTAGACTTCAGCAAGTTGCTGATAGTAGGAGCTAAATTGGGCTTTTATCAATTACTCAAAAAATCTTAAAAAAGCATACATTTATGATCAAGCCAATACTTAGGAGATTTCTTAGGAAGGTCTCAAGGGAAACTTTCGTTGCCACATTTGTGATTTTGAGCTCAAACTGTCCTCTGAGTAGATGATTGAGTAATGTATTTTGTCCAGGTTCTACCTTGGAGGCCCCACTAGCGTACGAGGATTTGGGATGTACAGCATTGGGCCACAGAGTGAAGGTAAAATCAATTTTGATAGTCATAATAGACTTAGCAAAATTTTGACCACCTGAGACACAGTACTCTACTGGTTATGAGGAATTTTTAGTTGTGTTTCTTTCAGGTGGATTGCGTTAGAACAATTACAAAGTCTAAATTGCACATGGGATTATTGTGGCAGCCTTTGTTTTACAGTATTTACAAATGATTTGACAGCCTGTAGCCAACCTGAACCAAATGAAGTGTGGTTGGACGATCACCTGGTTAGTAAACAGGCTGTCTTAAAACAAACTTAGAAAATGTAGTACATGGAAAAAAGTGTGATTCATCTAAAGGCCTTCTGTAACATACGTTCTAACAAGATCACACCAAAATACAGTTGTTTCTACATTTGATCTTCTTATTTCATCCAGAAAGTTTACCAAAGTTACAAAAACAACAACCATTCAGTGCACATTTACAATTACAGTGCAGATGTTTGGATTCTTATGCAGCATGCAATACCAAGTGCCAGATCAGTCCCAAATTTATTAACAGTTGCACCCAGTCTTAAAGAACTGCATTAATATCTTTCGACTTACTCTGGGATTACATGAATAGATCAGACTCTGACACATGCTAAGCCCACAGAAGAGGTGTAGCAAGTTCATCAAGATTCTTAGAACACTCTACCTCCCAGTATCTTAAAAAACTGTGCAGGTATAGTGTGGAGAAGTAAAGCTATTTTAAAGGCGAAGAAGATATTAAATAAAGTGCTTTAAACAGTACTGTATGGATGTGTACTGACACAGATTACCCAAATACCTATACAACATATTAACCAGCAGCACTACACATATGGAACTTAGGAACACAGAAGAATGGATGTGTCCCCATTGTTAGTGTAATGCACAGTGCTTTGTGGTTACATTTCCTTTGTGCTTTCTAGGTGACTATCTGGGTGGAGAGGCATACTGGGCAGGTGGTCTGCACCTCTACACCCCTCTACCATTCAGACCGGGCAAGGGAGGCTTTGGAGACCTTTTTAGAACACACTTCTTTCTGAACGCAGGAAACCTCTGCAACCTGAACTATGGTGGGTGAACTGAGCAATATATTGGATGAGTCTAGATCTCTGTCCTCCATGAGATTCAGCTTATTCTCTTTGCCTCTTCTTCTATTTCTTTGTCACTTTCACCTATATGGAAACTTACCCATAGCCAAACTTCAGAAGTGGTACTTGTATTGGACATTTTATCCAAATTTGCCCTTGTCAATCCATCCACTCTTGAAACAACAGAGACCGTGTCAGAAAACCTTGGCATCCAAGTTGTGTTGTGACATTGTTGCATGTTATGTGCAGGTGATGGTCCACGAGCGCACCTACAGAAGCTAGCTGAGTGTATTCGCTGGTCATATGGAGCAGGTATTGTACTACGGCTCGGAAACATCGCCAGACTGGAGCTCAACTACTGTGTGCCCATGGGAGTTCAGAGTGGAGACAGGTAGGAGAGCTGTGCAAAACGACTACTCCATTTTATAGGGTTGGGGTAGTTCTTTTTATATGTCTTGGAGTATTAGAAATGTCATAACACATTTGTAATCAGACATTTTATGATTTAGATAGCACTGATTAATATTACAAACTTAAATTTCCAAAGACAAAAGTACACAACTAGGGATGGAAATGACAGAGTAACTTAAGATACAACAGTATCAGCGAATATGCACTACTTGGTACATTGCATACTGAGAAAAATATACCCCTAAAAATGCAAAAAGCAGAAATTATGATGGTTGTGTCCAGTGTTTCCCAGAATTTTGGATTCTTTGTGGCGGCAGGGCGAAAGCACGCTCATATTTGTATATGATATTGCTCATAAGGTTTTTCTATGGAGATATTTTAACTATTAGGTACTAAGTAATAATTGAGCAGTCTATATTTGAGCCTCTTCTGTGAGTCTCTTATTCTCAGGTTAGATTCCAACTGCACTGTCTTGAACTGCAGCTGGCAACACTAGTCCTTATTCTGCACAATAGCCTCAGTCAGCTCAGCATTAGGGGTTCAGGATCCAGTTCTGCTTAGAGTGGAGTCTGTCTGACTGCAGGACAAGATCTTAAGTGGAAATGCAGCTGAGTGGTATTGAGGGCAGTCACAATAGCAATCTTGCCAGTGAGCATGTTGCTTGGGAAAATATAAGATGGGAAGGGTGTGGTCATAAGTCAGCTGATCACAGATGGCATCATTCTCTCAGATGAAAAATCTCAAACATCACAAACGATAGTTAGTTCTTTAACCTTAGTGAAGGGCACAAACTGGGGCTACTTTAAACGTAGTGTGCTAAACCGGACGTGAAATGACTAAAAAACAGTCCAGCCCACTTTTAGAGCCAGTAAGGAGTCTGCAGTTCCAGTTAACAACACGTATTGGAAAAGTTAAATGCATAGCAGGTTAAACCTTTCAACTTTTCCTTTGAATGCACAGGATCTGGATTTGTGTTCCGCGCAAATAACAAATGGGGGAATAAGTTCTCTGATCCTGGGAAGAATGGGTTAAATGGACCTGTCTAGTATTTTCTGGTCTTTTTCCTGTGACACAGGACCCATGCTAGTTGCTGTGACATCATAGTTTTCCAAGCTATGACAGGAGCATTATTCATATGTTTTTATCAGAGAACAGTGCTGCACACATCCGTTTGATTAGGAGTCCTGAATACAAGGGTTATTATGCAAAATACAGACAACTGGTCTTCCTCCTCCTCTTTAACCTGCTAGACCTGTGTACATATTTGGCACCTCACTATTGCCACCAATCCATAATGTCAACAAGTGACTGAAAATACAGTGCATAGTTGCATGGTAGCAGGGTTTGTGGGAAATGTCTTAAGCACGAGAGGCTGACACTGTATATCCTGACTTCTGTTTCTTCTCTCCTCTTGTAGGATATGTGACGGTGTCCAGTTTGGAGCAGGAATTCGCTTCCTGTGACATCATCTGTCTGCTGCCCTCGGTGCTCCAGCAGAATGGCTAATGTGAAAGTGGAGTACGTGTCGTCGTCTGTCACCTGTAACTTGTTGTAGAGTGTGTAACACTAGCATGGGCCCTGTGTCCTGGGTAAAACGTGCCTGACCTTGCCAAACCCTTCTTTTATATGCACCAAACCGATAGTAAGACGTTTTACAAACTGAACTGATTGGAGAGACAAAAACAACCTGATATAAGATTTGTTTAGCAGCCCTGCAAAAAAACACAATAATGGTGAGAAAAAAAAAAAGCATTTCAGCAGTTATTCCCATTAATAAATGATTGAATCATGTTTCTATTTTGTTTAGTTTTTCTTTGTTTGAGGTCAGCAGCACTGGCACCTTGTTTGTGGTAAAATCATCCACCAGTGATTTCCTGTGGCGACACAAAGTAAATTATTTCCAGAGTGTTTAAAGACATTCTGGGCATGCTGCCCTGTTTGCCTTCCATTTCTGCTTCTTATCCAGGAGCACCACATGTTAATAAGTTAATCTGACAGTTAAACGTACACCACACACTCCTATGACCTGATGTGTTTGGTTGAACTGTACTTTGTGACTGATCGACTGCATTAGGGAAACCAGCACTTTGAAGTAGGAAGGAAGTGAAGAAGAGCAGCGTGCCCATGTTCGTCTGTCAGGCATGCAGAGGTGGGAACCCTCCCCTGAGCAACCTCCACCACTAGTGCTCTTACCTCTTTTTGATGTTGTTGAAGGTATTCACAAATAAATCTCATCTGCTCCCTGCTTTCTATTCTCTCTCCTTTTTGGTTTCTCAAATATACATTCAGCAGTTAAATGGGTCAAACTACAAAAGGCAGGTAATCACTTTTGTCATTATTTGATACATTTTAGTGTTTTATGTTTCTTACCTTAAACTGGAGGGATTTTCTTGAATATAGCTTTCTCTTATTAAGGTTAGGGCTCTATGACCCTGGCCTAGTTTTTAATTTTATAACAGCATATTTTGCTCCTTTGTTAGGTTGGACCTTGAATAGGTTGATAAAATTTTGGACCATAGCCTTTACATCTGTTATAAAAAACAAAGGAAGCAGGGAATAACATCATTAAAGGCAGTGCTGTTCTTTTTATTACTTGATTTGAAAAAGTGCACTAATATCTTCCTGATAAGCGCACTTACCAGGAAGATACTAGGTTTGCAGCATGCAGTCTAACCTGATTATGACAATTGGGTGACTCTAAGATTGATTGCACTGTTGTTTGCCAGCTACATGAATGAGTCAATGCTTGATCTACCTGCAGGCCTTGTCAGTTTGAACTTTTGCTCCAGAGGAACCTGTGCAGGGCAGTTGAGTGTGGATGGTGCTAGATGCATGTTTGATTAGAGCATGTTCTACATGGGAGTCCAAGCAGGTGTACACTGTAAAGCCAGAGAAGCAGTGCCAGTATAGTGGCACTGCAAGAAAATAACTGACTATATTCATATCTTTTTCAGGAACAGTTTATATGACTTGCACATAAGTAACATAACAGTAATATGAGAGACAGTACAGAAATAAATAATGGATCTTTTCTTTTTAAATGAATCTCAGTACAAATAAATCTCAAATATATAGGAACCTATCCAAAACTACCAGGAGAGGGTTCACTCATTCAAGGCTGTCATCTGTTACCAACTGCTAGCAATAACTTACAGGATTTTCTAGCTTGATACATTAGCAGTGACCAACTTTGTAAAATTACAAACAGTGTCAAAAAGCAACAACGTATCTAATAATTTAATGAAATTTTTACAGTCATGAAAAAGTAAGTACACCTCTTGGAAATTGTTTTACATTTATGGGAAAGCAAATACTGGATGCTCTTCGAAACACTGAAACAGTGCCAACAAATGAAGCCCCAACGGTTGAGGCAGATGGCTGCCCCTCCCTGAGCCTGGTTCTGCCGAGGTTTCTTCCTGTTAAAAGGGAGTTTTTCTTTCCCACTGTCGCTAAGTGCTTGCTCATAGGGGGGTCGTCTGATTGTTGGGATTTTCTGTCTAATAGTTTAGGGTCTTTACCCTAAAATATAAAGCGCATGAGGCGACTGTTGTTGTGATTTGGCGCTATATAAATAAAATTGAATTGAAAATTGAATATACTTGAACTACATCACAAGTAAAGTTAGCCTTTTCCAATAATTTGTTCCAATAAAACAATATAAATGATAATCTGGAAGAAAACAGGTACACCACTGGTATCAAAAGCATTGCCCCATCACTGTCTGATATGGGCTTGCTGTAATTTGATGTTTAAAGCTTTTGTCTCATGCTTTTTTCAAATGCAGCACAAACGGTTTTTAGTGGGATTGTCATGACTACGTCAATTCATAACTCTTCATTTCTTCTTTTTGATCCATTGCTTGGTGATTTTTGCGGTGTGCTTATGATCATTATCTTGGTCAAAGACCCACTTGAGTTTTAACTTTTTGTATGACGCAGAATTCAGTTCATTCAGTAACCGCAAGCTGCTTGGTGCTTGGAGCAGCAGAGCAACCCCGGACCATAAAATGTTCCCACCACTGTGCTTCACATTTGCAATGAGGTTCTTCTCCTGAAAACCAATCATTGGTATGTTAGTACGGCAAAAGAACTGTTGTCAAACTTACCTTTTCAGACATCTTTATTAGAAATGGTTGGCGTTACCTTGCTCCTACATGAGCTATGTTCACCAAAGACCTACAGAAATGCCACAGATTAGTTGTACATCATTTGTTAGAGAACCAACACAGAGGTCTATGAACATAGTGTATTTATTATATTATAAAATGTTAGGCTCTATGACAGGTACGAATTTAAAATGAGAAAACTACCATGCACTACTTTGTAACCTTAGCTTGATGCTTGATAAAACAACAGCCCACTAATGTAAGTGACCTTATCAAGTTAATCTTTTCCTTAAAAACACTGTCATACAAAAGGACACTGTGTAACATATCAAAGGCCTGGGCCCAAATAAACCTTTAACTTTTAAAAGTACAAAATAATGTCAGCACACCCAAAAAGTAGAAGGGTTTTTTGTTAAACTTTATTCAGTTAATATAAATCTCACAGCAGCCATTTTGACACGAAATGACAGGTAAACCCAGGTGTTACTGAAGGCCTTAAGTTAGCCACACATTTATGTTATTATTAACACCTGTGTAACCTATTATTTCATAGCAAAGTCGCTGCTGTGAACTAGATCCGTGCCGTCTTTTGGCACTGCTTAAGTTATTCGAAAACTGCAGCTTAATTTGGCACCATTTATTATAGAGTAACAACATGCACAGATGTACACAGCCTACTGTAGGTTATGTGTTGACCTTTAACGGTAAACATAACTGAAATGCAAAGTATTCCAAATTACTGGAGGGGCATGGTTTATATTAAGCTAGCCTATTAGCCCATTAGGCTTTGTTAGCATATTCAAAAGGAGGATTTACAGTGTTTCTGGCTGACTGGCTACACGAATAGGAATCTAAGCTTTACTGTAAGTGCTTCTAGATATTATTTTAAACATTACATCATATTGCATGTCCTGTTTTTAAATGAAATGTTAAGAAATTAAAAATCTACCAGAAGGCAGGTTTTCACACGTTGTTTCCCCTCATTTTGAACTGTCCCTAGCTGAAATTGCAACTAGTCTGCTGTAAGCTACTAACAATAAGAGACAAGACTTTTAGTGTAACAGCTCCGTTTAAAATGTATTTTATAATGTCTTTAGGAAATGTGACGCACAATATCAACACATAATTTGTAATTCAGTCGGTTAATTCGCAGTTCCAGACTGAGCCAGTATATCACTAGCTGCATGAAAACCGTCTGGACAGTCGAAGCTGGTGGATTCCCACGCGTGAGCGCGCAGGCGAGGATGTAAAATGAGCACCGCGGGAACGTGCACGTCCAGTACAGTACCAGGCAGCACGTACTGTGTCGGCTGCTGTCGAGTATAAGCTGGCTGTGACGAGCCCATACCACGGTCTGCCACTGCCTCTGACTCAAACACGCCACGCACACTGACACTCGCACACATAAGGGGGCAGGTGTGTGAAGACAGCAGCGCAGGGGGCTTTAACAAATCCTGCAGCGTCTGGATTTCTTTTCATTTCTGTTGCATTTAATATATATATAAACACCGCCATTATGTTGTGGACGGCGAGTCAAGTCTTGAGGAAATTCTCCACCACGTCTGTGAGTAACGTTGCTTTTGCTCCTGCAAAGAATAAATAGAGGATTTGATGCTTGAGCCGCACTGATTTTGAGAACATCATTTTCTGTTATAACGCATGCAGGGCTCTTTGGTTTATGAGGAGGACTGAGCCAGGCTCGGTTCTGATTGCAGGCATTTCTACATAAGTCACTCAGCTCCTTTATTTTCAGCGAACAGGGTAAAAGATGGTGTAGAGTTTGCCACGTTACTGCTCGCTCCGTCCCTCCCGCTGTATGCTCGGACTGAGCTGGCCTTTACTGTATAGTGCCTGGAGGAGTTGCATCATCATAGGGACCTCACAGTGTATTGACTGGACGACCCTGCTGGGCTGAAAGCGGCAGCATCATATGGGCTGTCTTATTTCTCCAGTGCGTTAGGAGCTTATCTACTTACTGTACATAGTTGCTTTGAATGCATCATGAAGCGCGTTGCAAAATGCTGTGCACCAGCCAGGGCTGTCAAGTGTGCATTTGGCAGGACCTTTCATATATGCATGGGAAACCTGAAACCTGCATGCTGCACACATGTGGGGGAGGCTCTGGCATGCCCTTCTCACTCTTGGATAAGGGTTGTGGTCTTAGTCAGCCAATAGCTTTTCTCTGAGCTGCCTTTAACCAATAACACAGACTTAAAGGCCATTAAGTCAGCCAGGGTTGTAGGCTGAAGACTGATTTAAGGACCAATGATAGGCAAACAGGGCACCACCCTTAGTACTTTTTACATATGCAATGAATGGATGTAAAATAAAATAAGCATTCTAAGGGTTCAAAGAAAACCAACATTTAATAATGTTTTCTGTCTAGTCTAAGAAAATAGCTCTGATGATGTCACACATTTGACAGTTTCCCTGGTAGGGAGATTCTGTGGAATTATGGGAAATGAAAGCAGCAGGGTTTTTGGAGTCAGGATGTCCTGGCTTCTGCTGCATCAGTTTTGACTGCCATGTTAATCTGTCTTTTGCAAGTCTCCCAAGTTTAATATACACTAGCTTTATCTTTAGGCACTTTGTTACTAGCAGCCTGTTGCAAAAAACTTAATTTGTTCCCGTTTCTTTTGTCGAATCTACAAAAAATATTTAAGGTAACACAGTTTGACAGGCATAAAATAATATTTTTGCACTAACAAGGTGATTCCCAAAGAGCTATTAGCTGAAAACCTGTCATATCTCAGCACGGTGTGCAGTGTGTCCTTAAAAAAATTGAGGAAACTGGACAAATGGAGGAGAAAAGAAGTAGTGGCAGGTCAAAAAACCATCTCCAGCAAATGAACAGTATCTGAAAGTCATGTACTTTATAAAAAAAGGGAAGAAGGTCCAGCAAAGACCTGACTCAGGACCTGAGAGATGCATCTGGTGCTTCAGTTGATCCATCCACTGTTTGTTGAAGCCTCATCAAAAATGGTCTCAGTGGAAGGGTGGCTGTCAAGGAGCCATTCTTAAGTAAGGGAAACAAGGAGAGAACCCTGAGGTATGCCATATTACACAAGAAATGAACAGAAAATCAGTGGCAACAGGTCTTACGGAGTGATGAATCCAAATTTGAAATTTTTGGTTCAGATTGTCATCAGTATGTACGAAGGAGGTCAGGAGAGAGGTACAACAGTGAGTGTCTATAGCCATCAGTAAAACGCAGTGGAGGTTCTGTCATGGTTTGGGGCTTCATTTCAGCCAGTGGTGTTGGGGATCTTGTCAAAATTGATGGAATCATGAACGCAGAAAAGTACCATCAGATTTATATCCACCATGCAATGCCATCTGGAAAGTGCCTGATTGGCAGTGGCTTTATTTTTCAGCATGACAATGATCCCAAAAATGCTGCCAATGCAGTAAAAGCATACCTGGATAGTAAAACACACAATGGAGCACTATCAGTCATGGACTGGCCTTCCCAGAGCCCAGACCTCAACAGTGTTGAAGCAGTGTGGTATCATCTTGACAGAGAACGGAACAAGAAGCAGCCAACATCCAAAGAAGAGCTTTGGAATGTCCTTCAAGAAGCCTGGAGAACTATTCCTGAAGACTACTTAAAGAAATTCCAAGAAAGC
>VVAS01112595.1:0-10065 GCA_015103295.1 Ptychochromis oligacanthus | reverse complement strand
GCTAATATTATCAAAGTGCAAAAAGATACAAATTAAAATTGGCTCTTTGCTAAACTGTTAGACACAACACTAGTTCATCCCCTGAGTTAGGTGCCTTTTCTATGCTTAAATAATTCATAGGTCAGTGTTAAGTGGCTTTACAATCAAAAACACATTCCTCTGAAAATGGTCAGGACTGATTGGACTGAAAATGAGAAATGTGAAAAAGCAGCCAATGTCCAAAGAAAAACTTAGAAAGACCATCAGAAAGCCTGGAGAACTATTGCTCAAGATCACTTTAAAAATTACAAGAAAGTCTGGCTCCTTGAAGCAAAATATAAAGAAATGAGGGGTAGCTCAAGACTTTGGCACAGTACAGTTTTTAAGCTGTTTGTTACATGTTAGTTGTGTTTAACTTTAACTGCCGTAACACAGCAATTTCCCAATTTTGGGGTTTAAAAAAAATCGCATCTCATCTTAACAATGTGAATTTCGATTAGATCTTTAGTAGAAATAAGTTAATACAAAACTGTTGAAAATGTATTTATAAGTAAAGGTGCCTATCCTAATATCCACTGTTTGGGTGTACTATTTAAATTATTTACACACCTCACCTTGAACCACCAGATGGCACCAAAGTGACTATAAAGAGAGGACATGGTTGTTAAAATGCACACTAAATGAATGCTGATTACAGTCTTGCATTTCAGGCAGCAGAGAAAACAATGTCTTAATACTCATAATTGATGTTTTAAATAGTTTCTGAATGTTTATAAATTATTAAGATATTTCTTTTTCCTTACTGTTCTCTGCTGAAGGGTGTTTCTCTCGTCTCTTCTTTACTTTTTAAATTTTCATTTATCGGCCATTACAAATGCCAATAACAATATATCAGCAAGTAGCTAATATTGGCGGATATTTCGGTCAGGCTCTAGTCATGAGGAAATTAAGATTTTAGTTAGTGTACTTCTGATAACTTATCAGGAGTCAAATCTTCCAAAGAAAAGAATAAAATCAAACAAAATGTAACTCATGTAACTTCTCAGGAGCGATCATACTACCTGCCAAACAGAGAGAAGCAAATGCACACCATTAGGGTAGCATGTTTATTAGAATTTGCAATTAGCGATGTAACATTCATCTACATGACGCAAAGGAAGTCATAAATATGCTAATATGCACGCCTTTATTGAAATGAGCTCGTCTCATCAGGGGATGTCCAATATCAGGGAAAACTCAGTGATAACACCTCCATGTGGCTGAATAGGGTGGAATGCACAGAAGCCTGTCACTCTGCTGATACAGTAAATAAAAGTAGAAAATGAACAGAGTCCATATCAAATATTTAGATACACATGAAAAGAAATTAGAAAAGAATTCAGAAGAGCACTGGATAATTAGTGAAAGAAAAAGTAAAGAAAAAAGCTTTGTAATGCACTGCACTGCACCCGTAATAGTATTGTGTTTCCTTTTATTCACATGGAGCTACAGTACTAAGTTGGCAGATAAAGGTGCATGGCTTTTGTATTCAACTCAATCACTTTTTTTCATCAGAAACAATACAAGGAGATGTGTGTGGATGCAGTATGGCATTAAATTATTCTGACAGTGTAGTCCTTATGAATCAATGAACAAAACCATCATTGGTTAAGAGGTCAGTTTATGAATAAGAGTCAAAACTTGGCAACAATGAAATTCTGTTAGAAACAAAGGAAACAAGAGACAGAAAAGAAAGCAGTGATAACTGTATCACTGTACCAAAGTGGTGTTGTGATCATTAATAGCATGTCATGCTCCATTAGTGAAGTCCGTTAAAAGTGGGGATCGGCCGTCCCACTTGTTATTCCGATGGACGCCGTTTTGGGGACTGAGCTTGATGTGCAGGGAAGGGAGGAAGTGAGCTCAGCGAAAGGCAGTAGTCGTAGTTGAGGTGAATATGATGATGTCGATGGTGAGGATCCATGGTTGATAATGGTAAAAGAGGGGAGGTCATGCAGCTTGAGCCAGAGGAGAGGAAGGTTGGAAATGCCCTTGAAGAAGGAATTTTCCATCACACTGTTGCCTCTGGCTTGGTGGTGCTTTAGGTAGGACACAGGACTGGAGAGGAGGATATAACAAAGTGCCTTCATATAGTTTTGCAACATCCAGGATTTTCAGTTAGCTTAATATTCCATCTACAGAAGAAAATCTCATTGCCGTCCACTGTACTATGTATCAAGCTACAGAAGACTTTGTTCAGTTAAGCAAAAGCATTTAAACATGTCTTCACAAAACAGTTATTTTTCTTCATCAGTCACTTTGAAGCAGCACTGAATCTTATGTTTGTGTTTACCTTTTAATATGTAGTCAGTCAGCAGTGTAGGCACCTTCTCACTGTCCTCCTTCATGGCATAGAGAACTACATAAAAAAGCATACAACAAAGGTGAATGTACCGACTCTGTCTGCGCACATGTTTTTTTATTTGCTTCTAATACAGATGTCCTGGACTGGTCTTACTTTTCGTGAGCATCTGCAGGTCATCGACAGATGGAGGGGTGCTTTTCTTCTCATATGGAATAACCGTGTTTAGGTACTGCAACAGAGTCAAGGTTCAGAAGGTTTAACAGAAATACAGGACTTTTATTAGTCAAGCTAACATGGCATTTTTCTGTGTAAGCTAATTGTTCTATTGCTAACTACTGCTAATTATTCTATCAAAACTACACAACACTCAACAAGACATCAACTTTCAAAAATGCCAGTAAGTCTCTTTGTCCCCAAGACTTAAATGAGAAGACTGATTGCACTGAGTGAGCGAATGGAAACGATTCCACACATTTACACGAAAAAAAGTTTGGCAAGCTGGCTCTAAGAAATTTCTACAATCAAAGTTGGAACACATTGCAAAGTGCAGTATTTGCAGATCATAGTTTGTCTTCAAGCACATTTCCCAGATATTCAACTAGCCCAAGATATGGCGAATTTGAAGCCTGGGCAACACTTTGAAATCAGGGGGCCCACAATCCTGCTGACACAGTGCCACTGAGGCTTACCATTGTCATGAAAGAGTGTACTTTCTCTGCTAAAGTCTTTAAATAAGTGTCAATTTTACATCAACAGGACCCAATGTGTCACAACAGAGCAATGCCCAGAGCATCATGCACCCTCCACGGGCTTGTCTTCTTTCCACATCTCACATCTCTCTCACTTCAGACCTCATAGGGTAGCCTTTCTTTCCCTTGTATCAGTGAACCTTGGGAAGCCAACGCCCTGTCCCTGGTTCCAGTAAGTACTTCCCACTGCTGACCAGAGGCACCTAATAGTCTTTCCCATTTCGGGAGGTTCTCTGACCGAATCCACTAGCCATCTTTACAGCTACCTATTTATTCCACATCTCACAGGCTGACTACAGGAACCAACTGTTCACTTACTGTCTAATGTGTCCCAGATTCCTAAATACAGAAACACATTAGACAGTACATTGTTACATAATTTGTTCCATCTGTAAGTATTCATAATGGTTTGGCTCATCTGTGAATTTGCATGTTTAGTTTTTTTGTTTTTTTGTTTTTGTGTTTTTATTTTTTTATTTTTGAACACTAAGTAATTCAGAAATATTGAGCCTTCTTTTAAAACATTCAAACCTTACCTGCTTGTCATTCCCTGTGCTTCCAAATGTCTGTCTGATGCCCGTCTGCAGGATGTTGGAAAGTCCCTCCATGCTAAAACGCTGTAGGTCACACGCACACACAGAAACACATAGTACCCATTACTACAAACTACCAGTTCATCTGACAAAATTAGTTTCTTGATCAAACTGAAAAACTGTCTGAAATCTGATCAAGTACAATTCAGACCCGTCAGCAGATTTCAACATGGTATCATTGTGCAATACAATCGATTTTATTGTGTATATTGCATCTGCATCATTAAGCCATCTGTGCATTTATATTAGTTAGTAATGGATGCTCAGGTACCAGCAGCCAGCAGATAAAAACACTGCTGCTGCATCGAATGGAGGGAAAATCCATTAAGCAGTTTCTCTGTTACTGTACAGGACTGGACTGGGCTGTTACTGTACATAGATGATGGGTCACAGCCACTTTGCAATCTTTCCTGGAAGATAATTTAGAGCCTAATGGACTTAAAGATCCATTATGCTAACAGTTAAGAGAGAGGGGGCGAAAAAAAGGAAGAGCTTTCACTATGATTCTACCTTTCCGTAATTTACACTGAAAGGATTAGAAAGGAACTTACACATTCATAAACATACCTCAGCTGAAAAAAATATTGCTGCAGCAGTAACATTACTGATATATGCACCTTGACGGGCATGTTCCCTGTCTTCTGTCCTGTGGTGCCTCCATTCACAGACACCGTCCCTCCCCCCTGCAGGCTCAGGGCCTTTTCCCGGCGTCTGCGTTTGCTGCTGTCTCGTTGCTCCTTCTGCCTGTTCTGCACTTCCATTAGTGCTGTGATGAACGTGTTCTTCACCTCCTTCTCAAACTCCAGCTCGTCGCGACGAGCCAGCTGGCTGACAAGCTCCTCTGAGTATTCGCGAATGGTGGCCTCCACCCGGTGCAGCAGTTCAACAAGCGCTGAGCTGGGCATCAGGCTCAGGCCTGCAGGATGGAAGGATGGAAGTTGATTTGAGAGAAGAAAGGGTATGGGAATCATTTAGAGTTAAGCAAGACACTAACAGCAAACTGACATTCCGTGACCAGAGTTTGATTTCACATTAACACTATTTGGAATCTGTGACACTGTGACAGTATCAATAATCTGTAACATATAATAAAGCAGCCCACAATTTACAGGGTAATATATGAGCAAGGTGCTGTTATATGAATAAAATAATGATCAGTCCCTGATTATAGTTAAATGTCTTGAGGAAGAATATGCAATTATGAGATAACAACTGGGTATAAGTAAAGGAAACAGTAGTCTGTAAATACTGGGTACCTACAGGGTACAGTACAACACAAATAAAACAGCTCCCAAACAGTTTGGAAGAAATATTTCTAACAATGTGGTTGGAATCATGTTACACCCCAGATGCCTAAACACATTGTCTGTGGCTGCTCATAATGGTTTAGCTCATCTGGGAAGTTTCTTTGAATTATAAATTTGATCATGGAAATGTAAAATGCGTTCTGTGGCTGGTGTGTGTAAGAGAGAAAACAATATTATATTACACCCACAGAAGATATATTAAAATCACGTCGACTTACTGTTAGTACAACTTGATAAATGGGACTATGTTTTTGAAGTATTTTGTGCTTTGTGCAGGCTAGTTTCTAAACCAGTGCAGCAGCATCATAAAAGGTATACTAGAGTGGAAAGCTACATGTGGTAGGTTTCTGTAGTTAACTGCAGAGGAAAAAACTTTAACTTTAACTTTAACTTTAAAAAAAGTAATGTAATAATTAAACATATATAAGAATAAATCAATGGGGATACCTAATGTTTAGTGATGAAAATTGTAATTATTTATTTTATTTATTGTATTTTTCTTTTCCTAAAAAAATGCCCAGCTGTTACTTCTTTGATTTCCTATATTCATGTATTCTTCCACTATACCTACCCAGCTTTTCTACCTAAAGACAAGGCAAGGATTAGAGACATATCCAATAACTTTAATTTTATTTTATAGCGGAATTTCTATAATTTTTTATTTGTTTGTTTGTTGGTTTAGAAATATTAAACCTAAGTATGTAAAGGTGACAACCTTGCATTTCTCTGTATCTAATCTTAACTGCCAGGTTAGTCGTTACAATGCGGAAGTAAATCTAAACTTGAACATGAAAAGACCTTTGGCTCACGATGTATATATGTATGTATTCAATTCAATTCAATTTTATTTATATAGCGCCAATTCACAACAACAGTCGCCTCATGGCGCTTTATGTGTTAGGGTAAAGACCTATCTGTAATCTCTTCTCAGGGGTGGAAGTGATGCAGAAGAATACAGACATTTTACTAGAGTAAAAGTAACAATATAAATAGATGAGTACAAATAAAACATTCAAGCAACAAGGTATAGTTGCTGATTAAAGGAAAGTGTATTTTACTCATTTAGTACACTGTATGGTGGCTTAACTTACTGTATAACAGTTGTATTTTATATCATTCTTAATATGATGATGATGATGATAATGATGATGAAAGTCCTAATCTGTTCATAAGTAACTAGTAACTACAGCTGTCAGCTAGATGTAGTGGAGTAAAAAATGTAATATTTCCCTCTGAAATAAAATCCAAGTAGAAAGTACCATTTAAGAACCTAAAAATTGCATCTAAGTACAATACTTGTCAAAATTTACTTAGGTTTTTTTACACCACTGCTTCTTCTTCCTCTGTTTTATATCAAAATTATATTTGATCCTAGGTCAAGCAATGGTTAAATAGTAGATTATTAACAAATTAATTTATTTACGCAACTGTGCAAGTGCAACACAGCAATGCTCTGCCATCTCTGATTCCCACAGTGGTTAAGGTGACTCCCACAGAGGTGCCACACCGACTTCCAATATGTTCAGCAGCAGGGCGCTTATGGTAGAGAACAATTTGTCCTCTTGAACTCTCACCTTCAAACCAGCTAAATGAGATGACTAATTTAACCATGTGGACTGCTAAATAAAAATATGACATGTTCATGTACACAACTTGCTGTGCAAGATGGATAGTTATTGCAGTTGAGACTTATTCGTCCTTGAACATTGTATCCCTGCCCTCGGTATAAATTGCTTTCATGTTGGAGCTTCCATAAAAAGGGTGACGATAGTTTCCATGCCTTGATTTATAGCAAGGACTATTATCAGGAGAGTCACACCTTTGGTATTTCATTGCTGATTTGAGGTACCTTGTACATTAATTTCAACCTAAAGGGTGCGTTTATTAGGAAATCATCAAACTGCTGGCAAGCCAAGCAATTTATCTGGCCAGAAAACATTCACTTTTTACAAAGCCAGTCTACAAGGCAGTCCTGAGCTGTAGCACTGAACACGTTCATTCAAACAGCTCGGTTAGGAGGTTGCATAATCGGAAAATAAACAAATAAACAGAAACAGGCTCAGCTTTACCTTCATAGGAGCAGTTGTTGTTGGAAGCCTGTGACAGCTGCCTGATCTCCTCTAACAGGGACGGATTGGTCCTGGAGGAGCAGTGACTGACCTCTTCCTCATCCTCCTCCTCAGTTTCACCAGGATCTGGAGAGTTCTCCATCATCTCAACTATCTCCTCAATTACCTTGAAAGCATAAAAAGAGGGATTGAGACAGGTGGGTGGACAGGAAAAAGATTACAAGATGAGTAAGTGCACCCATCCATAAATGTCCATTTATTAGTAGCCACTAAAAATGGCAGGTACCACTGGGCACCCACATGGGTCTTCTAGGGTTAGTCAGAGCTGTATTGGTGGCACATATACGGGATCTACATCATACTAGGCCGGGTCAATTTTACTGGTTCATCAGTTTACTTGCTTTTGTCTTCAACCATCTAGTGCAGACTAAACTGTTACGTCTGTACTTGGTACATCTGAGCACATTTTGCTCATATTGCTAGTCTTGAAGACGATGATAGGCCAGGCGCTATTGTTACATTATGTTCACCAACAAACAACAACAAAAAATAAATACCTAAATATTAAAGAAATATATAGGCACATAAGGAAATTATGCTAAAACCAACAAAAATTGTTATTGTAAAACAAAACAAAACAGGAAATCATACGCAAAGAGTGGCATGTAGGTATGAGACAAAAAAAAAATGATGAAAAGGACTTCAGCATCATTCAGAGACAAATCTCATGTTACATCCTGTTTTATTTTCTCATGACACAGACAAACTGCGGCTTGATTTCAAACACACACACACTCACACAAACCTGTTCTGCTGTGATAAGAGGCTCTTCATTCAGGCAGTTGGCGTTGTCATTCTTCTCATTCATCTCCTCCTCCTCTTTTTCATGAATCTGCAAAAATGTGAAACAAAACTTGAACCAGACAACAGAAATGATGCCAACAGATTGCTATGGAGAGGATACCAACAAGAGTGTAATGCTGCCTGCTTTGCATCAGAAAATAAGTACACAATCATTTTCCAAAAGAACTTCATCAGTGTGTTTGAATGAGAGATCATTCTGGGGTTGCACTCATTTCAAAGTCTTATGCATAAATATTTAAAAGGCTTTACATAATTTACCATTATATTTTAAAAACCACTTGCTCATTCCATTTGTAAAAGCATGTAAATAGAGGATATCCTATTTACATGGGGAATTGATTAAGTAAAGGAGCAGGACAGACAGACCCTAAATATAAGCTTAAACCAAAAGGGAAAGTTTGAAGACTAATCTCAAAAGTAGAATGGGTGCCTCTCTCATGAACCCAAACTGGGAGCTGGTTCCACAGGAGAGGGGCCTGAAAGCTGAAGGCTCTGCCTCCCATTCTACTTTTGGAAGCTCTGAACACCACAAGTAAACCTGCAATCTGAGAGCAAAGTGTTCTGTGAGTATAATATGATACTACAGGTCTTTAGATATGATGGTACCTGATCATTCAGGACTTTGTATGTGAGGAAAAAGACTTTGAATTCAATTCTAGATTTAAAAGGGAGCCAATGAAGAGAATCTAATATGGAAGAAATATGATCTCTACAATCTGGTGCAGTGTTTTGATATACAGAATAATGTTGACATTTACTTTATTATAAAGATTTCTGTGAAATCTTCTACAGACATTCATGGCTAGCAGAGGATGAATTCTTATTATTGTGATGGTCCTCTGACTTTTCATATAGCACCACCAGACAATACATTTAATGTCATATACTATAAGATATTCACCTTATGAAATATCTTTACTTGGCACAGATTTTCCCCGACCACTTATGTTACTGACTCATGAATCTTTTTCCTCTACTACTACTAGGAGGTTGACATTTTTGTCTTTGTGTGAAATGAATTGGCTACTATTATAGAGAAATTTCATTTTACAGTAAATTGGGTTATGAACAAATATGTGCAAAACCAATGAAATTCCCTTTAACCTCAGCTATACTTTGTCTGTGTTGCTAATTAGCAAATACATAGCATGATAAAATATGATGGGGCATATGCCGAACATTTTACCAATTTAGCATCTAACAATTCATACAGACTGAAGACTGATACAGCACAGTAATGAGACAAAGAATTCAGTTTTTGTTTGCTGAAATATACATATATACATAATATACAATAGGAATGTATTTTATGGCTCTAATGAGTTTGAAATAAACATAAAAACCAGGCAGTTAAAACAGTCTGGCAGGAGAAACAACGGAAGGTGTTCATGCATACAGTATCTACAGAAAAAAAAGGTTGGCCTTAAAGGAACAGTGATTTATTAAATATTTAGTGCCTCTCTTGGTCTAAAACCTTTAACTTGAAGGCTGGAATATGAACACTATGACACATTTCTACAACCACCCTCTGCTCCTGAGGCAAAAGCAGCTGCTCAGGCCTTGACCAGCCCAAACATGGCCTAGACTGCTAAGTGTCTGCTGTCCAGCTGAATTTGACAGGAAATTAAAGGAGCAGAGGAGGGAGACCTCTGCTGAATGGCAGACCAGTCAAGGTTGGTCAAGCATGCTTTCAAGTGTCAGCATGATATTAAGCTTATAAAAGCATGAACCAGTCAGGCACTCCATTTTGGCACATCAAGATGAAAAATGGTGACACACTGCATTTGTCTTTAAGAAGAACATCATACTTGTCCTTACAAACAAGTCTGACAGAAATTAGTGAAGATTTAATTAACCATTTGTAGCAAGCGAATAGAAAGATGTGTTTGTCCATCTCTACAAAATAAAGGAATGACTGTGAGAGCTACTTTCTGGGGGTGTGGATGCATTTTCTGGGTCAGACCTGTTCATGAAAGCATGAAATGTGTAAACAAACATTAGAGTAAACCACAGAATTAGCTGTCCATTCATGCTTTTGAAGTACAGTTTCCTAGCACCATCACCATCATCTGGATACTGTACATATGGTTTACATTGAGTTCAGTTCAGTTCAGTTCACTTTCATTTATATTTATTACTAGTTTACAACAACAGTCATCT
>VVAS01112590.1:0-13416 GCA_015103295.1 Ptychochromis oligacanthus | reverse complement strand
CAAAGTGTGTGTGTGTATGTGTGTGTGTGTGTGTGTGTGTGTGTGTGTGTGTGTGTGTGTGTGTGTGTGTGTGTGTGCGTGTGTGTGTGTGTGTGTGTGTGTGTGTGTTGTGCTTCTTTGTTTCCAGAGGTGAGGCTATTCCTGGTTTCTGCACACTTTCCCTGGCTGGCACATCTGGTCATGCATTAATTACTCAGCCACTGCAATAAGAAGCTGGTGCTCCCACTCATTCATCGCCAGATCGTTCCACCAGTTACGTTGTAGTACCATTCAGGCTCCCCAGTGTGTTGGCTCACAACTTGCATTTTGTTCCTCATACCTACCTGTGAACTTGTGTTCTCCTTCTCTGTACAGACTCCCGCTTGTGCTCCGGTCTCAATCTGAGACATTCTGGAAACTTGGACTCCATATTCCCCCTGTTTCCCTACACTGCACCTTCTTTTAGTTCTGTAATAAAATAGTTGAACTTTTATCCAGTCTTGTGTCCTGCTGACTTGTAACAATAATGTTCTAGATAGATGAGACAACAGTTAAACTTTTTTTTTTTTTCCAAGAATGCACAACACTGTGTTTAGAGGGGGGGAAATGAACTATACACAAACACCAAAATGTCAAACAAACAGTGAAGATTGATGGAGGGAGCATCAAAATGCTTTGCTACCTCGGGGCCTGAACACTTTGCAGTCAGGCAGGAAAAAGTTCATTTTCCTCAGTGACTGCAAGGTGTGTGTGACTCAGTGTGTTAGACAGATATGAGTACAACTATTTGTGCGTTGACTTGCAATTGTTGATCTCAGTAAAGTTTTCAAATTCATCTGACTCAAAAATATAGATTTGCCATTGGCAATAAGCAAAAACTTGTCAGTCCAACATGCTTTTTCAGAGCTGTATAACAAAGATTTCCGAGTTGCCCAGAAGAAGACTGCAGAAGACTAAGTTTCTCTTAAAGAAACCCTGTAGATAAAACCAAAACGACTGTTAGTAAAACTTGAGTGGATGTAGAAGTTTTAACTGGTCTTGTTCACTGTAGTTAGTGTGAAACTGAAGTGTATGGATACACACACACACACTTTAGCTTTCAGTATGCATGCCCTCGTCTCTCTTTATTAACATTATGGCTGGCTCAAAAGGCCGCAACACAAGGAGGAATACAACACCTGTTTACTCTCTAATGAACATCATTTATTAACAAAAAAATCCCGCAAGCAAAAAAACAGTGGTCCATCACAAAGGCTAGGTGATGAGGGAGAGCGAGGAAGGGGAGAGCTAAGGAGGTGGCCACTTAAATAGGCCCAGCCCATACATGTCACAGGTGTCCTGGGTTTGTCATCAAAGGGTGACACCTAGAACTCAAAGACACAGATCACAATCAAATGCATACCCATACAAAACAACAGCAGTGCCAGTGCCTCATAACCTTAATCTGTACAACACTGACGTTTCACTTGATCACTGAAAATGTACTTTGAATGGTTCAAATGCTGGATATTAGGGGAGTAATAATTCTCCAAAACCACAGGTAAGTTAAAACCTCGATTGCTAGCCCACAGTTTTTGCTGACACATCGATATTTCTTTAGAGGGAAGGAATAACAAAAAACAGGGAAACACTCTGCTTACCAAAGGCCTGGTCACTTGATCATGACTTGAACAAAAATAAACTGCATCATTCTGATGTATTTCCAGTTTACCTTTAGCAACATGAACTTTAATTTGTCCGTCTAAACTGGGTGCTTCATTATGTAGTGGTTAGTATGTTTGCCTTCCACACTGGGTCTTGAGTTCAAAACCAGGACAGCAAGAATTTATGGTTGGTTTTTGTTTATTAGGGCAAAGATACATGCATGCCATTGAAGTCATAATTTTATTGTTAACCTCACAGGGATATTGCAATTAGTAGAAAAAGAAAACTGAAGTTGCCAGAACTTTTGTCTAAACATGTGAATCTTAGTAAAGTCAGTAACAACAGTCAAGAGTTGAGAAAAACTCAAAGATGTATTAAATCAAGTCCACTTGATAGTTTGAGTTTTCTGCCCCCCCCAGTGCAAATCAAAATTTGCCACAGGTGGCTTTACTATCCTTCGATCCTGGACTTGGACGAGGAACAACTCCTATAAATGGGCAAAATGGAAACGCGTAAGTGGATATAAACAGCAGCTTGACTGGTTAGGGAACGATAGCAACCACAGGGCAATATTTCCATGACGACAAAATGTGGAGGTGATTAAAAGAAATATAACATCCATATGTTTAGAGACAAGCTTTGTGTTTATCATCCATGTCGTAGTGTGACACAAAACAGCCACTAACATTTTCAACACAAAATGCACGCACCATTAATATCTCAACCAAAGCATAATAAAAATCATTATAAAAAAAATCTGGGGGCTATGTAACCCTAATGCTTCCTCACTGGGCGGGGCCACGTAGGATTTATTAGCAATCCTAAAACTGCAGTCGCACAATGTGTTTTAACAACTGAAAACAAACAGCTGAAAGAAAAAAAAAAAATCTGTCTGCAATTAGGCCGCTGTTGTTAAAACTAAAACTAACACGGAGCTCATAAGCTCGCCACATCAACAACAGAGTTGGCTATGATAGACTGCTGATTACTGTAAATCTGAAATTAAATTCTAATTAACTCAATTTTTATTTTTGCTTCTGTTTAGTCTTCCTGCACAGCTGTTTATCTTTGAAAGACTAATTTTTTCCCCAGATTTAAATTCTCTTCTGGACAGTAAATGAGGCTTTTCGTGAAGACTGGAAACAGGGAGAAACTGTTGTCTAGAGTTATATAAGTTATCAGCATCTTCTTATAGCTATCATGTCTTGTGCAATGTACCAGTACCACTGGTACTTTTAGCAACAAAGAGTGCAGTGGAACTACTTCAGAAATGTTGGCTCTGTTTTCTATCCAAGAAACAGACACATAAGGTAGGTGATAATGGTGGCACTGAATCCATGAATGAGTGAGCCTTTCTGTTCTTCACCTCACAAACCTCTTACTCTCCATGATTTGGCATTTGGACAGAGAAGCAGCAAAAATCTCATTTAAGTGATCAAAGGCGTTGCTGACGCTGCTGCTGCTAATTCTCCTGAGTCAACACTATCTCTAAGGTGTGTGTGTGTGTGTGTGTGTGTGTGTGTGTGTGTGTGTGTGTGTGTGTGTGTGTGTGTGTGTGTCCGTGCATATACTGTGGCAAAAGAGAGTAACTAATTCAATGCAAAGCTACTAATTCATGCTGCAAACCTAAGTTTGGCCCAATATGTGTTCATATGCTTTTGTATATATTTCATACAAACAAAGAGTAGCCATTTGTATTTGGTATTGGATTTTGTTCTACCATGACCTATCCTTTTCAGGGGGTTAAGGAAGAGTCTTAACATAAAAGAGAGATGGAGGCCTTGTGAAGTCATCCTTTGGTTTGTTTGCTTTGAAGTCTCAAGTTTGGCATGTCACTCATTGCCATCTTAGTTTTTTTAGCACCAGAAGGCGTTATAGTTTGATGTGAGGGTAAAGTGTAGGTAGAGGGTAGAGAGAAGTTATTAGCTAATGCTAATCAACACAAGGTCAAAAATATACATACAGGCTTAAATATATACATACACCCCGCTAATATTTGGTTAACTGTCCCTTAGCAAGTTGCACCTCGACCAGATGCTTTTGGTAGCCATCAATTAGGTTCTGGCATAATTCTAGCTGGATATCTGACCACTCTTCTTGGCAGAATTGGTAGAGTTCATTTAAATTGGTTGTTTTCCTGGCACTGACCCTGCATTTATGCATAGTCCACAAATTTTTAATAGGGTTGAGGTCGGGGCTTTGGGAAGGCCATTCCAGAAGCTAATGGAGCCATTTCTAAACAACTGCAGATTTCAACATAATCAGTTCAAACAATTTTATGTAAGTACAAGTTATTTGGATGTGTCATCACTTTGCCAAGGTCTGGAAGAAGACCCAAACTTTCATCCTCAGATGAGAGGAAGTTGGTTAGGATGTTCAGGAACAACCCAGGAACCACCAAGGCTTAAGCCTCCCATGAACTGGAAACTGCTGGAACACCAGTGTCACTGTCCACAGCAAAGCAAGTTTCACATTGCCATGGACTGAGTGGGTGTTGACCAAGAAAGAAGCCCCTGCTCCAAAATCAACTCCTTCAAGCTCAACTGAAATTTGCAGCTGCCCACAAGGACAAGCCAAATGCCTCCTGGAGAAAAGTTCTATGGTCAACGAGACAAAGATTGAGCTATTTGGCCACAATGACAAGAGGTATGTTTTTGAGGAGTAAGTTGAGGCTTTCAAACCTGAGAACACTGTACCAACTGTCAAGCATAGTAGTGGTAGCATCAAGCTCTGTGGCTGTTTTGCTGCCAGTGATACTAATACATTGCACAAAGTGGATGGAATAATGAAGAAGGAGGACTACCTCCAAATTCTTTAACTTCACCACAAATCAACAGCTAAGCACTTGGGTGTTCCAACAGGACAGTGATACCAAACACACATCAGATCTGGTTTTTGGAATGGATGAAACAGGCTAACATTAAGTTTCTGGAATGGCCTTCCCAAGCCTCGACCTCAACACTATTGAAAATTTGTGGACTATGCTTAAGGTTGAGGTGCAGCTTGCTATGGGACATTTAACCAAATATTAGTGGGGGTTTATGTGTATATTTAAGCCTGTATGTATAATTTTCACCCTGTTTGGATTAGGGAAAATCCTAAATAAATTCAAACTTGTGCACCCAATTCTTGTTTTTTAAAGTCATTAAAGATGTATGCTGTACAATCATTCCACCCTGGAATGAGAACAGTTGAAAGAAATTGTTAAAAGCCCAAAATTACCACGACATTCATGCCCATGATTAATGTATATAAACAATCTGTTAGTGGAATTTACTGCAGAGCAAACCGTGTTATTTGTCAGATAGCTGCAATAAAAAGTTTTCCAGAAATCACCAACACAGTTAAGAGGTTCAGTTCTGTGACTTGAATTATCTGTGATGACACTTAGCAGGTAGCTACAGCCACCTGTGTCTACACCCAGCTGTCCCTCCAAGTGGCCCTGTCATGCATAACCTAATACATGTCTTAATACAGTTTAAATGGATGATTTATAAAAGAAATAAATGAATAAATTCCCCTATCTTACAGTTGTCATAAAGTGGAAAATAGCTACACAGACAAATAACACTTTGTGTATCAGACTGCAAACATATCCATTTCTGCTTTCAAGTTCAACATTTTAACATCCGAATGTTAAAGGGCCTCAACTAGAACTGCAGTGTTTGTACCCTGGCTTCATTTTTCTGCTCTGAAGGTTGGACCTTGGTTTGAGGGTGGAGTGGGTTCATTTAAAAAGGGAATCGGAGATGGGAAAAAAACTGTCTTTTTGTGACTATAATGATGTCTGTATTTCTTTCCCTTATTATGTAAATAATTCATTACAAAAGGGTATTTTATTTGGTCATATGGAATTAGTTTCCCTCCTTTGATGCTGGATTGATTAATCCCTCAAAAGCAAAACTATGAGATGTTCTGTGACCTATAAACCATATCATATGGGACAGATGTGTGTTCGCTGTTTCTTTTGTTTTGAGCAATCAGCTAAACATTTGCATCTGATGTGGTCTGTTTATGTCTTTACCAAACAGAGGATGCTGGGAGTATGATGCCTAATGGTATTAATACTGTTTTTCATATTTTGTTCCCATTCGTGATGCTTTGTGTATAATAAGCATATGTTCAAGCTTACACAGTTGGTTTGGGAAATCATCTGCCATCTTCTTTTTTAATATGTTTTTCATCAAATGCTGCCTTATTTTAAACTAAACAGATATGAGGGCATTTTCGTCTGAAGTAAAGCTTGCTCATCCATTGCTGCTTTTATGGCTACACACTTACTTGTTTTCCATCACTTTAATCTGACAGCTACAGAAGACTTGAAGGTATTCTGGGTATATACATTGTTTGGTGTAATCCCTAAAAGTTTGAGCATTTTTGAATTCCAAATAAATATTTACTCAAACGCAGCTGCTGGCAGAAGGTATTAAAAATCTCATGGAGTAACTAGGAGTTATATAAGAGAGAATCCGTGAGAGTGTGATGTTTGGCTGAGTGGTGAAGGCAGAAATGAAGAGCATTTAAACTGTTCAATAGTCTTTTTTTCTTTCTTTCTGTGTGCACATATTTTAACTTTGACCATGTTTAGTATGTGCATCCACCTTTGCAACAGCATATATATGTGATAAGGCAGAGGTTAATAATTACTGAACTTATAACAGTGCTTATCTGTTACAAGTTCACAGTGGGAAAACATTTCCAATCATGCTAATGAAATAAAATCTGATCTCAAACTGCTTAAAATCAACATGTCCTTCAGACATCTCTGAAAGCTGCCTCTTCTCCATCCCAAACTTGGCACATTCAGAAGGAACTTGACCATGAGACGAGTCCAAATGGGTAGGGACTGGTTTTGCAGTTACTGGGTCTAAGCCAGAGGAAGGCCAAGTGCAGAGTAGAGGAGGTGAAAAACACACAGAAATGTAATCCTTTAAGACTCCAATATTTCAGTGATGTGGCATTGTACAGCTGGCATCTTAATGGTTACTGTGCAGCAAATCATTTAATGACACTATTTCATCAAAGTCCATAGCCTATATATTCTCCCCTAAACATATACTACTGTCTTGAGCTACCCCTCATTCCTTTATATTTTGCCAGGAAAAAGGGAAATGGGTGCAGCGTTTTACTGAAACATGTGCAAAAATACCGGAAATACTGTATATAAGGCAAAAACAGAGTCTGTACAATTCTAACCAGCTTGAAAGTCAATATTTGGTATCACCACCTTTATTCTTCAACACAGCCTGAACTCTCTTAGATAAGCTTTCTTGTAATTTCTATAAGTAGTCTTCAGGAATGGTTCTCCAGGCTTTGTGAAGGACATTCTGAAGCTCTTCTTTGGATGTTGGTTGCCTTTTGTTCCGTTCCCTGATCCCACACTGCTTCAATAATGTTGAGGTCTGGGCTCTGGGGATGCCAATCCATGACTGATATCCAGGTATGATTTTACTGCATTGGCAGTGTGTTTGGGATCATTGTGATGCTGAAAAATGAAGTCATTGCCAATCAGACACTTTCCAGATGGTATTGCATGGTGGATCAGAATTTGACTGTATTTTTCTGAGTTCACAATTCCATCAATTCTAACAAGATCTCTAACACCACTGGCTGAAATGCAGCCCCAAACCATGACAGAGCCTCCACTATGTTTTACAGATGGCTGTGTAGACACTGTATTATTGTACCTCTCTCCTGACCTTCTCTCTATATATTGAAAACAATTTTAATCAAAAATGTCAAATTTTGATTCATCACTCCATAACAACTGTTGGCAAGGATTTTGAGTCCAGATCTTGTGTAATTTAGCATAGCTCAGCCTTTTCTCCCTGTTTCCCTGCTTTAGGAATAAAAGCCACCCTTCCATTGAGACCATTTCTGATGAGGCTTCAACAAAGCCTGGAGTACTATTGCTCAAGACCACCTTAAAAAAAATCACAAGAAAGTCTGGCTCCTTGGAAGGAAAATAGCCATGGTCTAATGTACTTGCTCTGATACCATGCTAACTTGACAGGAATACTTGAGCTTGCAGACTTAATGTAAAAGTTGGTGCTTGGTGCATCTTATATTTGTACAATAATCCATTCCATTTGCATTGTCTGAATGACTGAAGAGGGGGTTGATCTGCAAAGAGGCTTTTGGGAAGACCGATTGACACTACAAAGGAAAACTCTGTTAAACATCCAAGATTCCCAAGTTGCAACATTTTTATAAAGGTTTACTCTACAGCTGTAATTTGTTTACAGTTATTTTAGGTAATGGTACATATTATAGTCATTGTTTGAATTACTAATACGGGCAGCCACATATACCTAACTAATTTGCATTTAAAACTGGATCAATGGGCAGGCACATTCAAGATAATAAGACCGTATACATGTATGAATGCTGTGTTTCCCTGAATTCACTTGAGCTGTGAAATTAATGTCTGTTATGGCACCATGTTTTGGTTTTCAATATTGTAAAACTATTGTGATAAACAAACCATCTCCAAGCCATTTTGTATAATAGTATTTCTTTCAACAACAACAAAAAAGACTCTACATGAGCTTTTATTGTCCTTATCAGTTCTCAAAAAAAAAAAAGTGAGACCTTTTTAAAATTTCAAAGATAAGTGCTATTATCACTCATATCTGAAGAATCTGTTGGGAGAAAAACAACTATTGTATTGACAAAGTTAAGATTCAGTAAGTCCTTGGTGAAAAAAATGTTTTCAGAAATGAGTCCTGATTGTTTCCTGCGTTTTCACTGTTTCACTGAGTTTTAACTTTACCAGGTGTCTGTACTCTGTCCCTACAGACCCCGAAGTCTGTGGGGACAGAGTACAGACACCCAGAACAGTTATGAATCAGCACTGCACTGAAACGCTACTTACATACTGAAAGCTATTCTTGAAAGGCAAAGTAAAAACAGGAAAAACAATGAAAACAAATCAAAATAACCCAAAATAATTATATATATAAATAGGTCTTTCCGATTTCTAACCTCTGCTGAAGGCTCTTCTATCCAATACATTGTTAACCAAAGACAAAAAAAGGAAGTTAGAGGTGCGGTAAAATACAATAAGTTTCAGAAAACAAGGTAGGGTCTTGTAGGACTAACTAACATAAATTAATCAATCCATGATTTTTTTTCTGAATGATTTGATCACCGTCAACATTCGAGTGATGTAGCACTGTAATCTTTTGAGTTTTAAATTTGTGTTCATGCATTTGAAACTGTGCTTAAGCAGAGTTTAAACTTCGAATTGTGACTACAAAGATCAAGGTACAGACACTTGAATTACTCCTTAAAAAGCCATAACTCCAGACAGCAGCAATTACAGAAAAGTAGGCTGAATTTCTTTGAAGTCTTTTGAGGTTGATTGTTAAGGATGCCATATTCTTCTAACTTAAGAGTAATTTCCCATGGTTTTTCATTTCCTCTACGCTGGCTCTTGAGTGCACTTGAATCGCATCAGGGCTCATCTGCTTCCTCCTTGGAAATGGACAGAAAGGAAGAACCCATCCATCTCCTTCGAACTTGACAGGATTTAATTATAATGTTGAGATTTCTGAGGATATCCTTATAAAAACTCTCCTTTTACACTCCTCATCACATCCCAAAGTGAGCACTTAGGGAGAACCTTCACTCCCATCCACAAATGATGATATTTATCACCCTGCAGATTAACGCCCGCTTAATCAATGAATACCCGTTTGGTCATCATTAATTGAGTCACTTTCTCATAGATCCCATCTAGAGACAGTCAATCACTGGTCAGACCTAATGAGTTTGTATTGTCAAAGATGTGTATGAATAGCTTCAGGTGCCACACAAGCAGCTGGATGTCTGGCCACTGAATGTTACTAATGGGCCTATATATCAACAAGTAATCGGAAGAAGTCAGTAAAATAGTTAATAGAGCAGGGAAATAAGAATTAATGAACACCGTGTATCCAGAAGTAGAAAGTTTGTGAAAACTCAAGTCTTACAAAACAAATTAGTTTTTGCCAAATGGCTTTGAGGAAAACACGTTAGTAAGCTTTGTCAGATAGCTGCAAGATACAAATAATTTAAAACTCTTCCTTACTTTAATATAGTAACTTCTACACACAGGGCGGCAAGAAATAGCACATAAGAGAATACCCTGAGGCACATAGACATTAATATGGAACTTAAATCTTATATATAAACAATAAGAATAGTTCAAGTGCTGAAAATGACCATTATTAGACCTATAATTGATAGAGCGGCAGTAACAAATGCTTCATTTCTGTGCAGAAATAATTGCTGAACATGAACTTTGAGGTGCTCCATGGGGCTGAGAAAATTCCTGCAAAGGCCGCTGGAGCTAAAATACTACAATGTTTTTGTCTCTTACTAATCATCACTTTTAGTTCTGTTTCTGTCCTATAACTATTATTAAAAACCTAATTATCTTGGCCTAAAGGGCACAATGCAAAAGGAGTGTAGGGCAAGTAGTGCAACTCATAACCATCAGATAGATATAGATTAAAATAAAAAGGTTGGAAGATTAATTTCAACTGTGGTGAAGATGAAACATGTTGGAAAAAATGGAAAATAGTAATTATAGCTCTGCTATGAATTTATGTGTAAGTCACGAATGAACTGAAGATACAAGGAGAGAAAAATGATGATACTAGACCCTGTGAGCCAATATTGGAAATTGACAGCCGAATAAAATGTGACAACACAAAATTTGCCACCATTTGCTTTGTGACCTCGACAGAAATGCTTAAGGGGCTGTTAGCCAAAAGTATCTCCGTGCCTCTGTGCTGATCTGCCCGTGGCCAGATTGTTATTTTCAAGACAAAGTCAAATTTATTGCTGTCCTCAGTCCAAAATACAGAAGAGATGACTGCGCCAAGCACAAGAGTGTTGGACTGCCTGTGTATGTTTCTCTTAGACAGACCTCAAGCCAAAGACAGCATGATGATGCTGTAGCATGGACTAATTTTCAGAAACAGAAAGTGAAAATATAACCATAGACGCACCCATGAAGATACAAACTCTCCTACTCTGGATGTATTTTGGATGATATGACATATGTCCTGTAAATCATAATTTACCCGATTTTTGAACATAACATATTGTAAACAGAAAGCACAATCACTGATTTTAGGAGCTTTCGGTTGTCAAAGATTTCAGTATTCTCATCAAAATAAAAAGGGCACAACACAAATGCTAACACTCAGACTTTTCTTGCTGTCTAAATTGTGGCAGAAGAGATGCCAGTATCACAAATAACAAGTATTCCTTCTAGTGAAAAGCCAGTCACTGCCTGTTTATTGCCACTTTAGAAAGTTCAAAGCAGATCAGTGGCTACGAGATAGTACTATGTAGAAAAAAAACCTTTCCGTTATCCACCTTGATAACTTGGTATGTAACTCAAAAATAAAGCATGACATTTTTTTTGTTTCATTTGACAATGCAGCACACCTTTGAATAAATAAATGCTTGAAATACGATGAACATTCCCGTCGTTGGCTAGGAAAGGGGTATTTGCATGCATAGTGCAACTTCTGCCCTCAAAGCCCTGCAGGCAGTTTATCACTCTGACCTGTGGGTTATTACAGAGGATGGTTTTCGCTGCCACCGCTGCATCAGTTTGAGTGCAGGTGATCACTCAGTGCAGGAGGAAGGCAGCATTCCCCTCTATTTCCTAAAAGACCCTCCAACAGAAATGACCTCATTACTTCTCTTTACTCTGACATTATAAATCAACTGAGGCAACTCTAGGTGACCACATGAGTGTTTGTTGCACATCAGAAAAAAGTGGACAATCCCAAAGAATAAAACTATACGAAACATACTAATTGTTCAGTGGCTCACACGTGAACAGGATGTGCATGTTCTCTTTTAATGCTTTCTTGCTTTCTTCTCATCATGTTGTTGGAAGGCATCTTGATGGCAAATATGAAAACAGTTTGACTCGTGGCCACACACTTGGCTGGCTGTGTGTCATCACTGTTTCTTAAATTTAAAGTCAAGCCATTTTTATGCCTTAATGTGATATGCAGAGATCTGAGCTGTTTCATAAAGGAAGGCATCTTGTTTCTGGCTCACAGAATAATGCACATAAAAAAATATGACACTGCAGTGCTGAAGAAGGTGAAGGCTATTGTGAAGATATAGAAACTGACAGACATTTATAGAGCCACAACAGTCCTTGATGATCCTAACCTTAAAGTGTAAGACTTCAGTACTGCCAAGGAATAGACACAGTTTTTACTGCTTCAAACTATAATTATAAAGCTTGTATTGAAAGATGAGTAAGTTAGACACACATAAAAGATTATGCATGTTAATTGGCGACACTAAATTGGCCATGACTGTGGATTTGAAAAGGATAAAGCACTTTAGTGCATTGAATAAACCACTATTTAACCATATGGCTGTGGGTAAATTGAAGTCTTAAGCATTTTGAGAGGCTCATAAGAGTAGAAAAAAAGGACACATAAATGCCAATCCAATTCCTTTTCCAATATCCCATTCATTAATTCAGATCTGTAACTATGGGTAATAATAACCGTCTGAACCTTTGAACACAACTCTAAAAGTACAGTATTGTGCAAATCTTGAGCCATTCTCTCATTTCTTTATATTTTGCTAGGAAATGGGGAATAAGTGGTGCGATTTATGAAACGTCCAAAAAGGTCAAGAAAAGTTTGTATAATTCATACAAAAGCTTGAAAGTCAATATTTGGTATGACCAGATTTATTTTTTAATACAGCCTGAACTCTCTTAGGTAGTGATGGTGTGCTGACGCCCCGTGAATGTGTTGAATCTTTCCGGCCAATTGCTTCACCAAAAGGCAAATCATAAGAAGTCCCTTTAAACAGCTCATTTGGGATTACTAACATCTGCTGGTCATTCGATGTACAGCAGCCCTGCTGTGATATTACATATGGGCTACATGCAAGTGGATCTGTAAAGGTAATGATGCAAGTATCATGTCAGAATACCCATATGAGGTGCTGTATATATTTATGTGTGTGTATATATATTTGCACATATACATCTATCTATCTATCTATCTATCTATCTATCTATCTATCTATCTATCTATCTATCTATCTATCTATCTATCTATCTATATATACACCTTTAACTGACCATCCTCTATGAGATTGATTTGAGAAAATGTATGTGATATTTTACATTATTGGGAGATATCATGTCAAAATGCTCCCAAACTGCTGATGTTTTTCGCCTTTTTGGTGGCTCCATAATGTGCTTGCAATCTCCTGCTCGTGACGATGCTCAGAATCACCTCAGATCCAGATCACGCAAAACACTTCCTGTATTTCCCACGCCTTTTCAACAGCTCGAATCACGCAACGAGGCAGTCACGTGATTTTAGAGGAACGGGGCCTCGTTTGTCTTTGGTCACGTGATATTCTGAAGGACACTGCAGGCCTCGACACAGGCTTCATTTGGACATGCCCCCTTTGCTCGACACAGGCCTTGGGGCTTCAGTGTCAGCCGTAACATCACTACTCTTAGGCAGCTTTCTTGTAATTTCTTTAAGGAATCTTCACAAATAGTTCTCCAGGCTTCTTGAAGGACATGCAAAGCTCTTCTTTGGATGTTGGCTCCATTTTGTTCCGTTCTCTGTCAAGATGATCCCACATTGCTTCAATAATGTTGAGGTCAAGGCTCTGGAGAGGCCAATCCATGACTGATAGTGTTCTATTGTGTGTTTTTTCTATCCAGGTATGCTTTTACTGCATTGGCAGTGTGTTTGGGATCATTGTCATGCTGAAAAATGAAGGCCAATCACTGTTGTA
>VVAS01112586.1:0-13244 GCA_015103295.1 Ptychochromis oligacanthus | reverse complement strand
CTGATGTAATCCCACCCCCACCTTGAACCCATCTGTCACTCCTACTGCACACCTCACCATTGTCTCGCTGTCCTCATACATGTCCTGCACCACCCTCACATACTTCTCTGCCACTCCTGACTTCCTCATGCAGCACCACAGTTCCTCTCTTGGCACCCTATCATATGCTTTCTCTAGATCCACAAAGACACAGTGTAGCTCCTTCTGACCTTCTCTATACTTCCCCATCAACACTCTCAAAGCAAACATCACATCTGTAGTGCTCTTTCTCAGCATGAAACCATACTGCTGCTCGCTGATCGTCACCTCTCTTCTTAACCTAGCTTCAACAACTCTTTCCCACAGCTTCATGGTATGGCTCATCAGCTTTATTACTCTGAAGTTACTGCATCTCTGCACATCACCCTTGAAAACTCGCCACTTCCCATTTTCTTTAATGACGTTTAGGCTGTAAAATAAGACTAGGTATAACTGAGTGCAATTGAGAAATGAGTTTCCAAGCTGCTGAGAAAGAGCTCAGCACATTTTCAGAAAATGGACTCAGTAATAAAAATGCAGTGCTAGATTTGCACCGTATTAAATGATTCAGTATGCATGTACAACACTGTCAGGGCAGGAAGGCGATCACACCACAGCTGCTACAGAGAAGGCAGAGTTTTGGCCTGGCAGTAATACATTCTGGATGTTACAGTTTAGTTTTCCAGAGAGATTGGACATGAGCACAACTTCTCATGAGAAAGCAGCTGGTATGAGATATTTTTCCTCATCGTATCTTACTTTCTGTCCCCAAAGAATCATCACAGACTAGATATGAAGGATTGACATGGTTTTTAAGACCTCAACTCTTGTCAGTCAAAGAGGCCACGCCTCTATTAACACAAACTTTAAGCCTTAATACACGAGTTATTTTGAAAAAAGTTCTCCCCCCGTACAGTTGTTATGCAGGGGGAAATTAGCTAAAGACACCAAAACTGTTTTTGTATCAGGCTGTAAACATGTTTATTTCTGCTATAAAGTTGGACTTTTTAACATGGGAGTCTATGGCGACTGACTCACTTTTGGAGCCTCTAGTGGACATTAGAGGAACTGCAGCTTTGTGTGCTTTGACATTGAAACTCAGAAAAAGCCAAACACATTTATTTCTTAAGTTTATAAAAGAAGTGTAGAACAAATAATTTATATATAATATATAAATAAATAATATATAATAGTTTTTACTGCATGTCATCATAGACTGAATGTTGTACTTTTGCAACGGCAAAATAGAATGTTCTTGTGCAAAAACAACAACAACAACAAAAAAAAATCTTTGAAGATAAATATTTCTGTAACAATTTATTCCTCAAATACAGGAAGTGCTCACAAACAATAGCTGGCTGAGATAAGAATGCAAAGAACAGTGAAGTAAATCTGGTGCTATATATTGGCAGTTGGAGGCTGCTCCGTGTCAAAAACAGGCACAAGTGTGTAAATGAATTGACCCATTATGCCTTTAAAACAGCAGTGTCCTACCGGAATAAAATAAAGCAATAATAAATTATTGTGGTCTGTGTTCACAGTGTCTGCAGGCTAGCCTCAAACTCAGCAGGAAGTTGTTCATGTGTTAGACTTACAAAAACAGAGAAACTGCTGCAATAAATCTTTGGATAAAACAGTTAAAAACATCAAACAGAATCAAAACTACACATTAAGGTGACATTATTGTTCTAATGTTTGTTTACCATTTTGATGTTTATGATACTGGTACTGTAACACTGTCACACCACACACCACTTTTATAGTCCAAGTTGTGGTGAAAAACATTTGACTACATTTTTCTTACATCCAGGCTGGACTACTGTAATTCCTGCTCTTAAAACTCCCTGAAAAGCCTTCAGTTGAACCAAAACTCTGCAGCGAGAGTACCGACAGGGACTAGAAAGAGAGATCATATTTCTCCCATATTAGCTTCTCTTCATTGGCTCCCTTGAATTGAATTTAAAATCCTTCTCCTTACATACAAGGTCCTGAATGATCAGGACCCATCATATCTTAAAGACCTCATGGTACCATATTATCCCAATAGAGCGCTTCGCTCCCAGACTGCAGGCTTACCTGTTGTTCGTAGAGATTCCAAAAGTAGAATGGGAAGCAGAGCCTTCAGCTTTCAGGCCCCTCTCCTGTGGAACCAGCTCCCAGTTTAGGTTCAGGAGACAGACTCCCTCTCTACTTTTAAGATTAGGCTTCAAACTTTCCTTTTTGATCAAGCTTATATTTAGGGCTGGATCAGGTGACCCTGAAGCATTCTTTAGTTATGCTGCTATAGGCTCAGGCTGCTGGGTAGTTCCCATGATGCACCATGTGTTTACATTACACTACTACATGTCATTAACTTTGGTCTTCTCCCTCCCATAGCAGCTTGTATTGTAATCAAATTTTGGGAGATCAGTGCACCTTCCAAACATTCAGAAGGTTAAAAAAAATCTTGTTTAATTGCAGCCACTGTTTGCTATAAATAAAAGTACATCTACTGAAGAGCAGTAGCAGTTTCATGAACCAGATGTCACTTTAAAACACATGAGTTTCAATCATTAGTGAATAATTCATACAGAGAAAACACTGTATATGGTGTGCTTCTTTGTTGATGCTCCATCTGTTCACAGGCGGCTCAGAAGACATTTTATCATGTTTTCATGCTGCAGAATCAGTCGTTAAATCCAACAGTGTTTCACAGAGTTAACACTTTCAGATTTGACCTGCTGCTTTAAAACAAAATAAGAACTGTTACCTTTTTGTTAAGACAGAGCTGGAGAAAATCCTTGGCATCAAAATAGAAATGGTATCAGTATCATGAAGTGCTGCTCCCTTTGCTTCAAGGCATCAGCTCAGATTTTTCAAATGAAGCATTCAATGATCCACATACCAACATAGGAAAGAAAATAACAGTCTGTTTCCTCCAAACTAAGACGGTGTCTCTCTGCCTGCCTTTCATCACTGTGCAGTTGAACAGTAAAGGTTACCAGCTAATGAGGCAGACTAAACACAGCAGCATTCTGAACTTTTAAAAAACCGTAAAACCGAAAATGCAAACTCTGTGCACATTTTATAAAGTGCAATAACACAGATACACGTGTGCTGCCTAAAACAAACAAATCCATGTTTTCATAAAAAAAATATGAGAAATCAAAAGAAGAAAATGGAAATAAATATTTGGGTCTTAATAGTGAACAGCAGAATCTGATTGGACTGAGAAAATAAAATTCTGATTTGGAGGAAGCAGCATCATGGCGTGTATAGCGCTGTAACACTGCAGGCTGTCCAGCAACAAGGGGCTTAGATAAGTTTGCTAAATGTGGTCAAAATACCCTTAGAGTGGATTTTGTTAAATAAGAACATGCTTTGCTTGATTCTTGTTGCTGAGGTGCAAGGATGAATATAATTTGTTCATCCACTGTCTCCTCAATATGCAGTACGTGCTACTGTATATAAGGTGTGAAACCTCCTGTTACAGAATGGTTGTTCAAAGAGAACCTTACAATAGAAAGCACCGTCAGATGGTACTTTAAAAATAAAACTGGACTGAATGAAGACCTGCGAGAGTGTGTCCAGTGTCGTCCTTGACTTTGCACAAAGACGAAAGCAGCAGTGATGTTAAGCAGTACACCACCGAAGTTAGCTGTAGGAAATGTAGCTGGATTTACTTTGATGCTTTATTTTTCATTTCCCAATTTGCTGCACTTACTTATTTCACATATAAGCGATATGATGATGTAACCGTACTCGGGTACAAACATTAATGTGAGCAGTGTTCACCGGGGCAGTATGGGGAGGTAGTGGCAAACATTATGATACAGATGGACCTCATCTGCCGGCAAGCCTCAACAGTGCTGTAATAGCATCACATGGGAGCTTTGCATCAGAACTGAAACAGAAAAATGGCCACAAAGGAAAAAAATCTGACCAGTGTGACGAGTGAAGGAAAAAAAAAAAAAATGTATATATATATATGATTTTATTTTTACTTCATTATGTTTTTATTTATTTTCAAAGGAAATTACTTTTGAATTCCTTTTTTGTTCAATATTGTTAAATCATTGCAGAATAAATGTCCAGTCCGAGAGGAGAGCTTGGTACCACATCTCTACCCAACAGTCGCTTTTGGCTACCACATTAGACAGTTCGCACACCCAGGCGGGAAGGTGTGTGGCAGCATCCCAAAGAAAAATCCAAGGTAAAAGATTTTTAAAAATGCAAAGAAGCTTGATGAAAGAAGGACGCGTAGCCTAGCTGTCAGAACACATTTGTCAGAAACAAACCTGATTTAGTTGAGACAGTCTAGTCCACATCAGGACGCTCAGTGGTCAAAATCCTTTTCCTGGTTAAAATATTTACATAAACATGACAAGAATTTGAAAAGGAGTATTAAATAATGCATATAAAATAAAAGAGATTTGCAGCGGTCAAATGACAGTAGCACAAGATGGCAGGGCCCATTTTTGCCATACTTTGACTTCCCTTACAGTGGGAGGAAGTGGTGACGTGTGGTCTTTATATAGAGCCTATACATTTTCTCCTCAGTCTGCAGAGTTTCTCCTTATCTTCTTTCATAATGCTTCCTTTCTATGGCACCTTCCTTTCTTCAACTCTCATTTATGCTTCCTTTTTTCATCTTCCTCTATTCCCTCTTCCTCACCCTCTCTCCCTCCTTTATCTCCTTTCCTCCTCATTAATCCAGTCTTTTGTTCTGCCTCCTGCTGCAGTGAAATCACTCATAAAGCATTAAAACAGAAGCAAAAACACAGCGATGGACTAAATCTTATTCCATGAGCTTCACAGCAGATTCTTTCATTCATATTTCACCAACCCTGTTCAGCTAAACTTAAAGAGCTGTTGATGTTTTCTCGCTGGGTAATATAGGAAGAGAGAATGTAAAAGAAATTAATTACGACGCTTCACAAGAAAGTAAAGACAGTGGAGTCACCACATCTTCGCTACTTTTGGATTGTTACCTCCTCTTCTTCCTTTGTTGTGCCGCGTCACAGCACTGATTAGTCCATTAGTCACAAGGGGAGCTCAGTTTATCATCAGCCAACAAGCCATCGCTCCTGCTTCGGTAAACGATCCATCACTGTTGTTATTCGCCTCAATTGTTGGAAATACTTCAAAGAAGAAAACCTGAGATAAATTGCTGCTACATCCCTCATTACAACTGCAAAAGAGGTCACAGTAAACAACTTGTAAATCAGGTTGTTTATGAAAGGAAACATGATAGTCATCAGCTGAGTGTAAGAATTCCTCGTGGCAGAACACAGCTGATCAACAACTGAGCCTATCTGGAGCCAAAAGGGTCAAGTAGGAAATATCTCATGTGACAGTAAATTTAGACAATCTAGTTGTAAAACTGGGATTTTTTTTTTCCTTTTTAAGTGGTCCCCTACATTGATGCTCTATGAAGGTAACCTATTGAGTACGAATATCTTTTTCAATATCAATTTTAAAGAATCCATAAAATACGTGTTGAACTGCTCCTAAACTTGCACTTAAATCGTTGTTAATATGGCGCCAGTTTTGTTCTTGAACTTTTATTGCATGGGTTCTCAAAGTGCGGCTCTTGGGCCAGTGGCCCAATGACAGTACAAGCTCTGGGTGCCTAGATAACCCTCTAATGTATTTACCATCATATCATACGTCAGTCAGTCACTCTCACTGGTGGCTGCTTCAGAACTCCTACTCACCAACCCTGCACGTTGCCAGCGGTTGTTTCACCCGTCGTCTCAACTTTCTGTCGTCTCTTTTTGCCACATCCCTGCTAGTTGCTTTGTGTGTGGACGTCCCTTTACACTGACAAACGCATCTGGTGTCAGGATATGCAACAGCCACCTTGTTAATGGTTAAAAAAAAAACTATTAATTAGTTCAATAAATGCAGTGAGCAACATTGATCACAACCTCTGAACAGACAGATAAAAATCTTTAAAATCTGGGTAGATCCTGAGTTCAACTTTTCTCAACTTTGAGACGAGTGTTTGAAGTGACTCCCAGTGGGTGCAAAGAAAACAACTGATTGACAAGCTGCAGAGAATGACTGATAGATTGAACTAATCCAGTTATTTTAAACCTCTCTAATCACGAACCAGCAGTTCACTGAAAGCCAGTTTCACCTGTTGTAAGCAGCTACTGTAGGGCGCAAATCCAGTCACTTCATATGGAAGTGTCAAGCTAATTTATGTATTTAATTGTTTATGACTGAGTTTATTATTATTACTTTTTTATACTGAAGTTGTTATTTATCCACTATAGAATATGGTGATTAACTAAATCTGCTAGAATGTCACACTGCAACAATTATGATAATCAGTTAATCATCATTAAGTCTAAAGCTACATTAGTCTGAATGGGCTGCACTCCTCTCCTGTCATTATTTAATGATCATCTGTTGTCTGACAACAACAAAAGAAAAAAAAAATATGTAAATGAGAGTTTATTGGAAATTATTTAAATGGAACCTGCGCCTTATATACGTGAGGAAGTTCAAATAGCCTGAAATGTCACTTATCATTTATCGTTAAGTTTCTTCCTCTGATGGACTGGTCAGGTGTGGAAAAAATTTTATATAATGAATTTAGCTGTATTAAAACAGAGAATATATACTGTAGCAAGACAGGAAGGAAGAAACAAACAGGTAATAACGTTACATACATTAGCCAAGCACTATGCTAACACATGTATAGGGATTTTTCTGTGCTTGTGGAGACACTGTCATAGCTGTGTTTAACATGGACACCGGCCTTTGTAACTGTGAAACCATTTTACATGCAGTATAGAGCAGACTAAAGGATACGGTGAGATTTAAAAGCAAAATAGAGGCATGTTAGAACAGTTCAGATGAACTGCAGAATACAGGGTGAACGAATGCTCTGGGCAACAGCATTCAGAGATCGAAGAGGGAATTAAACATGAAAAATGACTTTCTTTAAGATGGATTTGACTGTGCACTTTTTTCTACTGTCACACATCTGTTGGTGTGTGAGTCTTTGTGTGTGTGTGTGTCCCTGCGCTTCTTGTCTTTATGCAGAACATTTGCTTCAGTCAGTCGAGCATTGCCGCTGTCAGCAGTTCACTGCCTCTCCAGAAAGAAAAGTCCTGACTCCTGCACTTTCAGTTAAATAGGTAATCTGTGTCATTCCTGCTTATTCCCCTGAGGTCAAAACCACAAATTAGAAACCTGAATGTCTTGTATTGCTGTCCGTGATAAACTCAGCCTTTATTTGTCTAAGGAGGGCTTGCTGAGCACACATGCTGCTTTCCATGCAATTTATCCAGGCAGAAAGAAATATTATGATTGCTTTTTATGCCCCGTCTCTACCTCCAGATAGTTCAGTACCTTTTGTATTAAACGCACAGTATGTAGGGCAGGCTAGAAGCTGTAAAGCACAACTAGACATCTTTGTTAGTCACTTCCCATCTATATTCATGAAGTCTTTACAATTTTATTACAACTCAGTAATCAGTTTGATGCCTGATTTTAGTCATTAAACAAAAATTCTGACACCACATGGAAAATTGTTGTTTTTGGGGTTAACCTTTGTTCCACTAGCTTCTGTAGGTCAGTGCTTTCTCTCAGAATTCTTTCATTGTGATAAAATGAATAATTTTCTTTCCATATTCTAGGACAAGCTGCAACTACAAGAGTTGCTATAAGAAGTTGAAACTTTCCTGATTTAGTAACGAGAAGGTTCATGGATGTAGTGAAGGAGGACATGCAGAGGGTTGGTGTGACAGAGGAGGATGCAGGGATAGGGTGAGATGGAGGCAGAAGATCCGCTGTGGCGACCCCTAAAGGGAGCAGCTGAAAGAAGAAGAAGAATAAGAACAATGATGTGATCATTTTTACAGCATCAAGTCATGATTAATGAGAAAATTCTTTCAGCTGAAACAATTTTGTTATCTTATTCCATCCATCCATCCGTCTTCTACTGCTTGTCCGACTCAGAAGTAAAGATGTCCAGATCATTCTCTCCTTGGCGACCTCCTCCAGCTCTTCTGGGGTGACACCAAGGCATTCCCAAGCCATCCAAGAGATGTAACTTCTCCAGTGTGTCCTGTATCTGCCCCAGGATCTGACCTCCAGTTGGACATCCTGGAAATGCTTCATCCAGGAAGCATCCAGGAAGCATCCTAGTCAGATGCCTGAACCCCCTCAACTGGCTTTCGATGTCGAGGAGCAGCAACTCCTTCTGAATGACCAAACTCCTTATCCTGTCTCTAAGAGTAAGCCTTGACACCCGTCAGAGGAAGCTGATTTCTGGTGCTTATATCCTTGACCTCATTCAAGGACACAAGCAGAATAACAAGAGCTCTTTCAGTCATTACCCACAGCTGGGCGAGGGTAGGAGTATGGATCGGCATGTAAACCTTCAGCTTTGCCTTCATGCTCAGGTCTCTCTTCATGACGACAGACCGGTCCAGCGTCTGAATCACTGCAAGACACTGCATCCATCCATCGGTCAATCTCCCACTCAACTCTACCTGAACTCCACTTGACACAGCAACTCATCCCTAACCCAGAATGGGCAATGCAGCCTTTTCAGGCCAAGGACCATGGCCTCAAACTTGGAGGTGCTAATTCGTATCCCAGCCACTTCACACTCAGCTGCAAACTGGAGGTCATCGTCAGTGAAGCCAGCAGGACCACATCATTTACAAAAAGCAGAGACGAGATCCTGAGACCACAGAACACAACACCCTCCACTACTTGGCTGCACCTGGAAATTCCAAGTTGTTGGACTGTTGGACTTAGATCATATTAGATCATTTTTCCAAAAAAACAGAACAAAAAACAGAACAAACAAACAAACAAACAAAAAAACTAAATACATGAAACAAGCCATATAACAAGGCTGTCTTCCAAAGCTGTATTTGTAGTTATTAGTGTAGTTACAAATTCTAGGTGTTTGAGGGTAGAGATGCAACGATTGCAATTTCCTTGGCCGATTCAGATTTTTTCTGTGACCTGTCGATATCGATTTAGCCAATTCTGATTTTCTTACTTAGAACTATTACTGACAGCATATACAAACAAAAATCAACTTTTCAATGCAAAACATTATTTTCATAATAAAAAAGAAAAAGATTAAACTTTACAATTTCCCCCAAACTTAAGTTACAGGATCTTCTCTCAGCTGACCAACTGAAAATAAAGTGCTCTGCTACTGGTAAGGGGTACAAATAATTAAATAAAAACGAGCTGCTCTACACCCACCTTTACCTGACAGATTTTACCTCAGCAAACAAAATCAGGTGAAGCAGATTTATAGAACAAAACAAATGTCAGGTACTAAATGCCAGTATGTTTGTAAATTCACCAGATAACATCGACCCTTTTCTGTTTGTCACTCGTCTCCATAATTTTCCTTCTAACCGCCTTGAACCTTTGCTCATACCGAGGCTGCTGGCTTGTGGCTGGCTCTGAGCTCTGGATAACTTTAGCTTTGTTAGTTTCTTTAAAATGTCCACGTTTAAGTGTCTGATCAGGTTTGTTGTTACGAACATTTTTGTGGCGGTCCCCCCGCGGTTTACTTTGGCAAACTTTGTGTCTTCACTCACAGTGAAGAGCTTCCACACTAACAACATGTTAGCATGTCTGTGAGTGTGCAAGTGACTGTTTGCATGCGCCACTTTGCGGGTGTTGCGCATGCATCAAACAGACCGGCTCGCGATCTGTCATGTGGAAGACTGACCGACCGGGCACTGGTGCGGGCCAAGAGTGCTGGAAACCCATCCAAACAAACAGACTTCATACAATATTAGAAAATGAAAGGTGTGGGGGCTATTCATATAAAATGCCCTTGCCAATATTCCTCATGTTCTTCATTGATCTCTGTAAGAACCACATACTCTGAGGAAATAATTTAGCTCTTTGTCTGTCAGGTGAAAACTTTCACATCCTTTTAACATATTTTATAGCATAAGCAATCATTTCACTCCCCATCCTTTAGTTAAAGATTCTGTTTTGTTATGGACTGAACAGATAAATGTGTCCATTAAGGCACAAATAATTCATGTTAATAAAATTATATGAGTGTGAGTTTTAGCTTTTTAAAGGGACGAATCAAAAACAGTGCTTGCTTTCATCCAAAAATGTGGTTAGAAATAAAAGTAAGAAATCAAAAAAAGAAAAGAAAAAAAACCCTCCTGAAACATCAAACCTCAAATTACAATTAAGCCTTTCTACATTACTACAGATCCCATTTCAAATAAGTCAATAATTTTAATCTGGACACAACAATTAAATCTTCGAGCACCAAATGCCTTACAAGGCCTGTGTGAATTGTAAGTGCAGTTTTCAGCTTCATAGTCTTAAATGAGGTCATCAGTTACCTAGGACGCTGTTAGGCTAGATTAAGAAGTCAATGAAATGCACCAACCAATGCTTTCATGTCTGTTAATGGTGTGATAAGGCCCACATGTGTACACATAACCATAATAAGACTTGAATTCACTTATAGCATCACTGACAAGCGCAGCAGGTGATGTGAATTTGTCTTTGACAGCAGACAGATTGTTATATTTATGGCTTACATCTGCACCTACAGCTGAAGTCAGTGTTTTAATGGGAGATTAATCATTAAACAGTGAAAACAAACATTCTGTTCCAACTTTTTAAAAGCTGACACATGATGCATCATTCAGAGATATCCAAACACAGAATCTGTATTATAGCAGGCACATTTTCCTAGCATAGCAACTAGCGTCATATTAGTATTTTTAATTAATAAAAGATATGGATAGCTCTTCTATCGCTGTTATATACCTGTCAGCAGTCTTTTGTCATGCACATACAAGCTATACACACTTGTAAAGGCCAACTAGAAATCTGGTTTCTCACAAATACTGCAGAGAAATCAGATTTCTCTAATCCTCTGTTCCAATTAGGGTAACCTGGTTTGTTGTTTACGTGGAATAGGCTGGAAAGCTGGAGCAGCCTGGTAAATACCATGAATGTTAACCTGATCAATAATGTTGATTGATGAAAATATGGGGGATTTCTTTTAAATATCTGTCAAGCTGAAACAAAGCACATTTGGTCATCGATCGGACATTTGAGATTCTCATCTCACCAAAACTCCAGAAATCAATCAGGAAGCCTCCAGTCAATGCAGCGCGGCAATTATCCAGAACAGCGGAAGTGCCCTTTAACGGATCAGGAGACTAATTGGTTGTGACAGAGGCAAGTGGACGGGCGGGTCTGATTTTCTCTCAGCACGCAGCTGCCCTTCATCAGCACACACACATGAATAAATGCACACATAACACATCAATGATATGTGTGCACACATGCTTAGACACACACTCACACACACACACATACACACCTTGTCTGAAAGCATTAGCTTCTGGATAGATTGATCAGCATGCAGGAGCACATCTGAGCTCTCCCTTTGATGAAACAGAGGAGGACCACCTTGGGAAAAGCTGCTGTTCAATTAATGAGACTATTGATCAGTGAAACCTGTTTCAGGCTGCAGCTCATTTCTGACACAGTTTCACCTTCCATGCATTCAAACTGTTAAGCACATTAAGAAGAAGACATTACTAAAAGGCTGTTTAGGAGGCAGCCAGTGTCCTAATGAGTTTCAGAAGTTAGATTTTTCTTTTTAAGAGAATGCAACACTGCAGCACGGGAACGGCCACATTCAGACTCTGAGCCACAGTGTCTGTGAGACTGAGCAGCAATCACTGACACCGACAGCTTGGTTAAATACGTCTGTAGTCATTTGATTAGTCACAGTGCTCTGTGGCTACAGTAAGGCGCGGTCTACTACAAAATCCATATTATTATATCACTGTGCAGCTCAGTCTTTAGAGCTAATGCAAAACATTGTGAGGAAATTTAGTGGGTTTAACAACATGTTCTATACAGAAATCTCTGCACACAGCATGTTGTTTACCGCCTGTCGTAATAAGACTCGTCTGTACCGGACACTGTGGGGCGAGAAACAATGTAACTGCTTCAATTTAAAGTGAATTTACAGATATTAATTTTATTAATTTGATCATTTAATCTCTATAGATACCTCTTTTTGCATAGTATTTAAGGTTATAACACACAACTGCAGCAGCCAGTCTGGGGCCACGAGACATTTTTCAGAAGGAGGAGAGTGGCACTGAATCCTAAACAGAAATCTATGAAAGAATTCTGAAATTCTAAAGATGGAGATTGTCCCGACCTTGACCTCAAAGAACCAATCAACAGGCAAAGTGGGAAACATATTAGCCAATCATGTTCGACTGAGCCACACAGCAGAGGTTAGCAACCTGTTTCAAGAAGCCTAATGCTGTGAAACTGTGCACATGCCTACAGAAATACAGCTTCTTTTTTCTTTTAAAATTTGGGGCAAAGTTGGCAAACTTTGAAACTGATTTTATCACATTTGTTCTATAAATGTAGTTTTTATCTCCCAGTAACCAGTGACATTATGGCCCTCTCACCATTTATTTAAACAGCGGCTAACAGAAATACAGCTGCCTACAGAGCTCAGAGAGTGCATACATTGCCAGGCTTTCTGTTTGATATGCACAAAAACATCACATTTGTTGACTGAACCGTGAGCTGATTTTGGCCTTTTTTGACATGTGAATTCAACCATCTAATGACATTAAATATTCTAGAAAACAGCATTAGCGCAGAAATTGTTACATAAACTGAAGATTTCAAAAGTTAAATTCAAATTGGACTTTTGATTGTTTGCTCATGCATATGTTAAAAATTAAAATGCCCTTTTGGACTTAAAGTTTCATGTTCAAGGCGCCGCTTTAGCTCACTGGCGACCCATATGCCTGCATATGAATCCACCCTGGGCCATTTGCTGTGTGTCTTCCCCCTGCTCTCTGTCCCAGATAATAATAATAATAATAATAATAATAAGTTTAGTTTGTCACAGGCTTGCATATTGTTCAGTGCTAGATTAAGTCGAGGTAAACAGCAGAGAGCAAGCAGCACAACTCTGTAATAACCTTACATCTCATCGTTGATATCTGTTCCTCATCTCTCAGTGTAATAAGACGAGTCAGCCTACGTTATAATTTTTCTTTTTTTTTGTCTTATAGGCTTTTAACTGTTATAGGTTAAATGTATAATTCTGGGTTTGCATGCAGCACCAGCAGAGTCAGCTGAGTTTTAGAGCTGCATCAAAAAGCCGAAACAACAGTGATTTATAGGCCAGCAGTAAATGGAATGGTGAGGCTGCTCTCTGTAGATCAGAC